>JAMAFX010000144.1:0-94124 GCA_023625875.1 Trichocomaceae sp. PYS4502
CCACACTTTTGCCACTTCTGCTTCCCATCAAGCTTATTGTAACATACGAGACAAGCCAGGTATGTTGGTTGTTACAAAAAGCGTCGACTATATGCTTCTCACCGCTTGCCAAATATTCAACAGCTTAATCCAGTATCTCATTCGTCAACGTTGATGAGCAATTGTAAGATCAAAGAAAAATAACCCCTTTCTTTCCGGCCGACTTATTACACCTCAACGACTAAATGCTGCGTTGAGGCGCTCATCATAATCCTTTTTGTCTTTGAGCTTTGCTTGGATGAACTCTTTAGCGTTGACACTCCAGTATGCCATGACAATCTTGAAAAAGGCAGGGCTGTTGATGTGATCCTTGGAAAACATTGGTTGAATATGATCATAGAACAGAGCGAAAAGACCCATCGGACTGTCAAGTGCTAGAGCATACCAAAACGTCACTATTTTCCACCCACATTCCAAGATCTGAGAAAGAGATATTAGTTGTTGAGTTTTCGGAAGTTTTTGTTCCGCTTCTTTTAATATATCAACAAACTCGTGGTGAACATTCTCATAAACATCTGGACTAATGCCGTCAACGGATTCATTTGTAAGCCAGTATGGAGGATGCATCATTTCAACTGGATGAGAACATGCCCATTCTAAATCAATCAAGCATTGAATATTCCAGCTATCGTCAACAAAGATATTGCTCTGATGTAGGTCCGTAAGATTTAGAAAGAAGGGGCCCTGACGCAACTCAGGCCGGAAAATGAGGAGATATAGTTTTTATAATTGTTAGGGGTGCCATTTGATACAGGCAATCCTCGCTGTCATTGACAGCATTAGGTTGATAGTACAGACGACTATCATGGACATAGGAATTTACCGTGGAATAGGTGACGGAGCGCGGAATATCCGCAGGGATTTTCTCGTTCTCCAACTCATGTACTTCCAATGTTAGAGGTCTATTAGATAAGCTCAAATAGCCGTTGGCGTCAATGACGAAAGACCCAATCCGAGGTAACGGAACACGTGTAGCTGCTAGCATGGTTTTCGACAGGCCCCGAAAGAGATTCTTTCGAAGATCTGAATTGTGGTGGTTTTCCTTCCATGTCTGTGAGAGCATGGTCCCCTGCTCGATGTAATCCAATAGGATATAGCCGACATTGAGTTTCCCGGGGTTGTTTGCTCCTTTTGTGGTGGGGAATATAACGAGTCGGAGGTTTATATATCCAAGGCACATCAGAACCCTGCGACGCAGAGAATAAAAAAGGCATGCAATAATAGAGAAATTATCAAGCATGGTGAACTGAGTTCAGTGTGAGTGAGGGAGCATTCGATCACCGAGGACATATTCGCATACCTTCTCCCCAGTCGAAAACCCAAACCCGTGTAAGGGTGCAATTGGAATTGGAATGCTCGGGCAATTCTCTTGTAGCCATGCGTATGTGCCCACCTCACAACGAAGCTTTTCAGCTGCATTTCCAGGCCGAAATTCTTCGCCTATTCGGTATGCTAGAGGGAACCGGATCATCAACCGCTTTCCCTTAACCCGGACTGGGATGCAAACGTTGAAACTCCCATGGACCCAATCACCCTGTTCAGCAATGTGGCATGCCTCAGATGGACTGAGGCCTAGATGATGAAGCACCACGGCTTTAATGGACTCCCGGTTTTGCTGTAAATGATTGAACAATTCGTGCTTCTGTTGCACGTAGCCCAACGCATGTAAAATATTCACCTCTTCTTCCTTGGCAGCGGAGAATGTGATACTTCCGCGTAAGAGCGGCAGAGATTTAACCATCGCCCCGGTACGTATGAGTTTGGTTTAGATAAAGAGGAAGGAAGCCCCTGAACTTTGAAGCTCGCATAGGAGATTAGGGGTGGCTCCATTACCGCTCGGACAGACGATTTCCTTGGCACGGAGAATTTACCCCTGGATAGTCGCGGTTTCGATTTTCCCAAGTGAAGCTTTTTCTTTTTTAACAAGTCCCTCAACACTCCTTCTTTCTCGTTTTGCATCAAGTATGGCGTGGTTATATGCCTAAATTAATAGCAATTCAGATTTCGTCTCTGGGCCAAAGATTATTGAAAGATAAGGGTTGAGTCCTGGCGAGTGGGTCGCGCTAGCTGCCACGAGATTCTTAGGGAAGCTCCCGCTCCGCACTGATGAGCGCTTTCTCTCCTGGCGACAACTCGCAACATCCCTGTGTCCCCTTCACACAATGGCCGGTGTTTTCCAAAATATCTTTGGCGGTGCTTCCTCCTCTGGTGCCGTCAAGAGCGATGATGGTAGGTCACCTCTCGTGAGCCCTCTTTGCCCCAATTAAACTGCCAATCGCAGTTTGACTGGTTGCGGAATCTCCCACCAATGTAGCTGAGTAACTGACTGACTGACTGACTGACTGACTGCCTTTCGATTGATTTCAGATTTCGCCGAGTTTTCCAAGCCATCTGTCGCAGCTGGATCCGTGCCAGCTGTCTCAGTCGCTGGAGACAGTGGCGTGCCGTACACTGCGTGGTACCGCGTCTGGGAAAGAGTTAGCCCACGAGACTTCATGCAAGAAGCGATTATCCTGCCTTTCATTATCCTCCTGCTAGTATTCTACTCATGGGGTACGCGCAAGAACAAGAGCAAGGCCAAAGCATGGGCAATTGCGCATGCGCCTGTGCTCGAGAGCGAATTTGCTGTTGTTGGTTTCGGCGGTGTCCCCAAGGACTCGGTTGAAGGGGTCACGTCTGAGTTGAGCGATCCCGAGAAGCTGTTGAGGGAGAAGAGCAAGCAGGAGTATCAATTGTATGCTACCGGCCGTCAGAATGTGGCTTTCCTGGATGTGTCTATCAAGCTCGTGAAGCGCTACAATCCAATCGTCTACTTCATGGACAATGCCCTGGGGCTTTTCATGGATAGCTTCCCGCCGCCGGTGGAGAGGGTTGAATCGACTTTGTACACTTTCGACGGCAAGGAGAAGGATATAGTCCCCACCCCCACTGGCGATGCCTCCTCCCTCAAGGTCTCCAATTCCACCTACGACGGGTTCATCTGGGCTGTCGTGCACAAGAACTCTATGCGTCGCCTTCGCCAGGACCGTTACGATGCGTCCATGACATTCACTAAGGACAATGCCAAGCTACCCAATTGGGCGACCGTTATGACCGAAAGTGCGGAAATCACAGATTTCTTGCTGACCCCTCAATTGATCAAGGCTATTGAAGAAGCTGGTGATGATTTCGAATACCTGATCATCACTGATCAGCCTATTGACAAGCCTCTCAAGTATGTCCCTTCCCCTCACAAAACCTAACGTATTCGGATTATTATACATAGCAAGGCTAATTTACGTAACAGACTCGAAGAAACAATCCCCAAGAAGCGCATTCAACTTTCCCTCCGTCTTCCGTCACACGGCTACGAATCCACTCTTCCTCTGTACAGCCTCTTTACCCGTCTGGCCGACACGCTAGTCTCCGGTGCTCATTTCCGCCCTGAAGTGGTTCGCAAACTGCGTCACACACGCGAAGAAGAGATTCGCAAGCTGCGCAAGGCCGAGGAAGAAGAGAAAGCAGAGGAACGCAAATACGCAGCGGAGAAGCTCAAGAAGGAAGAGCGCGAGCGCACGCTGCGTGGCATGACGGCCGAGGAGCAGAAGCGGTATCTGGAAAGAGAGAGGGAGAAGGAGCAGAGGAAGTTGATGAAGAAGACTACTCGGCGGGCATGAAGTGAAGCAATCATAGATTCTTCTTCTATTATGTTCCGTTTATGTGGTAGACAGGGGAGCGGCTATTTTTTGCGTCTTACTTCGCCTGCTGTTTTAATTTACTCAAAATCTTTCTCGTGGATGGAAGTTGAAGACAGAGAACGTGGGGTGGCCAACTACTGGGTTTATTCATTTCGAGTAGTATATTAGTATTACATTTTTGGGATGACCTGTATGAAGCCGTCTAGGTAAAACTACCTAATATAATATGATATATATACCTCATCAGTCAACGACTTAGAACGCATTCCCCCTCCGTCCAATACTGACTCGGCTGCTGGCCCATATACCATCCCTCGTTAATTAGTCGATTCTCAATACTGAGCCAGTACTCCGCTTTCCCATTGGCGGCTGATTTGAGGTCAAGATCGCCGAGACGGAGGTCTACCTCTGCGTCTGTATCCATGTCGGAAGGAGGAAGCTATATATATATTAGTCTTTACCGAGCAGGTGTGAGGAATTGAAACCCCCCAAAATTAGATATGCATGTCTACTCACCTTGAGAAATATAGAGCAATCTCGCAGCGTCATCGAAATTGACATCTCCCTTGACCCGGGCGGTGGGCCATGAAGGCCAACTTTATTGTGTAGGCGCTGCAGCGAGAGGAGCTTGAGTAATGTCGGATGACGGTAAAGCCGCTCTGCTATAGTGCGAATTAGATGGGGAGGTAGATGATGACAGGAAAATATATTGGCTATAGCGCGGTATGTGTCTTGTTCGTTGTTGGATATGAGATCCAGAGGGCAGAAGGGTGCTTTGCCGGGACTGGATTGAAAGTAAATATTTGGAAGTACGCCTGCAGCATCGCCCATTTTCATGTCCCGAAATGCGCATGTTCGACAGCGCCTTGTAGTTTTGGGGGCTGAGGGTGATTGGACGAGCCATTTCGGCTTCAGTTCTGCGACTGTGGTTGTCGTTTTGGTGGGTGTTGCCAGAGGGTGATTCGTGAGGATATTATTATTGGTCATGTCCGTAATGAGCATGCCCAACGGCTCGTCCGTAGCTAGGTAGATCCCATGGCGAATTAAAGGTCTTCGTTCGTGGTTTTCTTCTGCCTTTTCGCTATGTCGCAACTTCTCGTTACAGCGCTGGATCAGAGACGGTGGCACGCGTACAAGATTTTGCTCTACTAGCTCCTCTGGTTTGAACAATGGTTGGATCTTTGAGTGAAAGTCCTTAGCTGTCTCGCTATATGGCAGGCCGAAGGGGACGTTCTTTCTTAGACGCAGGAGTTTTCCGCTGGTAATGGTAATGTCGGTATCAATATCAGCACTGATAATGGCATCGGCATCGGCGGTCACCAAATCAAACTCTTCAATCTCTGTCGGTGGCGGTGTAGCATCGCCGTAGTATTCAATTTCTGACTGTTGCAGGGCTGTCTCGTTCACACAAGGAGCAGGAGGTGAGAAGATTCGATAGACGATGTTTGCGCCTCCTTCGGCAAGATATTCTAGTTGCACGTCTTCAGGCAGTTCGGGGAAAGAGGCTGGAGCTATAATTGATTCTGGGTTCATGATTGTCTCTTGTAACTAGTTGTATGTGACTCAATTCTACCTTGCCATCGCGTACCAGAGCTGATGGTACTTTTATGCAGCAGTGCAGTTAAAGATGCATCAAGTACGTACGTACTTCCAAGTTTATCGACCGCGCATGTGGAGACTGCGAGTCCGGGGAAGCACTAGTCCTGATACGGACTAGTTGGTTTGTGCCCTAATCGTCCATCTCCACATATCCTATAACTACATGTATGCTTTGAGAAAGATCAAAGTACAAAAAATTGAATATATTTGTTGGGTTTAAGGACAATATTATCCTTGACCATTCTGCATAGCCCAAGTTTCAACTAAAAGCCATTGTGCGTTCAACCCCAATTATAAGATCTTGTAGATACTTGTAATATGTATAACCAACAACAGTCCCGGTTGTTATGTCAGATAGTTAGATACATAAAGCTATTCAACAAATGTCGCCGCAGCCTTAGTCCCGTCTCTCGTTGATCTCAAAAAAGGAATCAAATCCGTTCCTCCCGTGCCGTAAAATACCTTATCTTTTCTACGCTCTGACCATCCTTCTTCAAAGGGTAGCGACGAGTCTGTCTCGGCTCCCACCCTTGAGGTTGCGCTGGCAAGGTTAACTCTTTGCGCTTCACTGCCTATCGATGATTCGTTTTGATGATGAGGCGGCGGCCGCCGTGATGCGGGCACAATGATATATCTGGAGACAATCTGGATATGCGTGTCGCGGAATCCGCCTAGTTTCATAACTGCCGCATTGTATGTCTGTCTTACGCTTGATGACGCCGGCAGACTTAATGCGTAGGGTCTGATGTTGGTGATTGATGCAACGTACTCGAGAAATCGGCGATGGGGGCCGGGCATGTAGTTTCTCATTTCCTTTGAATAATGTCAGGATTTTGTTCTTATTACCAAAACACCCCAGAAAAAAGAAAAAGGAAGACATAATATTTGGCTCACCTTCATAAAAGCCGTGTGCTTATCAGTACTTTTCTTACTCTCAACCTCACCACTTGCCGTATGCTGAATCCCCAAGGCAATATCAAACAACTGAATAATCGAGCTCTGCGCATTACTTCCACCACTATACTGGTGCCATTCTCCCCGCCCATCACCCAGATCGTAAAAGACACCATTCGGCAAGCCCGCATCAGCCATATTCTTCGACCCAGCCAGTAGCGGCCGGATCTGATGATAGAACACCATTGGGTCGTTCCTTTCATACATTCTGTTTAATAGTCGGCCCAAGTCGTCTATGCAGTCCGCCATTTGGGTCAGGAAGTTTGCGATTAGGGTGTTCTTTTGGGCTTCGGTGGCTATGTTATGGCTCTCGCCCTCGGGTATATCTATCGCGTTGATGGTGTCGAGGGCTAGGCGGATCATTTTGGAGCCGCAGGCTTCTACGGCGATGGATACGGCGAAGAACCAGTGTTCATCATCGGTGCCCGTAAACGTGTTGATGGTGGATATGTTATCAGGGTTGGTGAGGTCTACTTCTTCTTCCTCCTCTTCACGTCCGCCGGTTGATGTACTATTATTATTGTTTTTGTTCGTGGCCGTACTGAAATTCCAAAGACTCACTGCTGCATAGGTTGCGCAGGGAGGCAGTTCCAGGCGAGCGGCAACTTGCAGGAATGGAGAGGATATTGAGGCCGGGAGTCGCTATATTTTCTTTCAACACAGTCCACTTCAAATGTAGTTGCGTTACCCCGATCCACGGGTAACTAGGAATACAGGCTCTACTAGGTACTCACATCTTCAGCCCTTTCTCCGCCCCAGATGTACGCATGAGTCAAAAAGCCGAGAACGACATATGCTCTCTGCCATTCAGCCTCTTCCTCCTCATTATAAGTATTCTGTGTTTGACTGTTGTTGTTCTCGTTGCTACAGCTAAGTCCCTCCACAGACAGAACTGGCAAGTCGAGAACTCTCTTCCGAATCTCACCTGAGCGAATAAGTTCAGGCAGGTCAGGCATGATATCCTCCCAGGGTGCATAGTACGGGTTTGAGAGTTTGCGGAGAGGACGGCTTTTCTTGTTGATGGTAGTAGTACGCGGCAAGAAGCCGTTTTCGTACGATATGCGGAAGTCATCGAGGTTGATGACTGGTTCGGGGATGTTCAGCATTTTGGATTCTGCTTGACTATGCTGGCAAATATAGATGAACAAGGGTATATGAAAATAGTGAGCGTAGCGAAGAAGACGAGGGAGAAGCTGCAGCCTTCCAATGCTGGAGTGGAGCAGATTTTATAGATAACAACAGCAGTCAATCGATATACACTGGATAAATCAATTCTCGTCTTGTCTTCCGAATCAATCCGTGATATCCGTTTGTTAATCTGCCAGAAGATTCTCCCTTGTGAAACATGCTGTATGGTCGTCAGTTTTTTTAAGCAGTACTTAGGGCTTTTTGCAGTGGCTAAACACTGGCAGGACACGGATGCGGATGCGGGAACGGATACGGGTACGGGTACGGATGATAGATAAAACAATCTGCATTGTGTTACACACTTACGTAGTTATAAGTTGGCTATTATTATTATTTGATAAGACCCTCTGATTCCCCCTCCTGCTTACTTTCTAGATTTTAGCGTTGTTCGTAAATAGATCTGAGTATTACATCATTATAGCCGTCTGACAGACTACGAAGGTGACATGGCGCCCTCAGCAACAACAACACCAGTCGCTTCCTTGCCAAGCAAGTTCAAGGAATTCCCAAGCCATGCCACGACACTTGAATATGCGCAGTCGCTCGATGCTACAGATCCTTTGAGATATTTTCGGGAAAAGTTCATTATTCCTTCCAAGGAGAATCTGAAAGCTACCACGTTGGCGAAACCAGGTATGTTACTAACCTAAAAAGAAAAAAATAGAAACAAGTATATTCATCAAGATTGCCTGTTCGGGTTTTATGATAGTGTTAACACAGGATAACTATAATAGGTCTCTCGCAGGATGAAAGTATCTACTTCTGCGGCAACTCGCTTGGCCTGCAGCCACGAGCTGTAAGCAAATACATTACCGCCCACCTCGACACTTGGTCTTCAATCGGAGTAAATGGCCATTTTAGGGATATCACAGATTCCCCACTGAGACAGTGGCAGCTACTGGCAGAGCAAGCTGCTGGTGATATGTCTCGTCTGGTGGGTGCTGCGCCTGAGGAGGTGGCTGCTATGGGGACATTGACAGTGAATCTGCACTTGTTGCTTGCTAGTTTCTATAAACCAACCGAGACAAGATTCAAGATTTTGTTGGATTGGAAGGCTTTCCCTAGTGACCATGTGAGTATTGGCCTCGTTGTGAGAGAGCTGGGACGGGAAGCTAATATTTGGGAACATAGTATGCTATCGAGTCTCAAATCGAGTGGCATGGTCGGAAGCCCGAAGAGACTATGGTACTGATTGGTCCCGATGATGGAGAACATGTTATTTCGACAGAGAAGATATTGTCAATTATTGACGAACACGCCCATGATGCTGCTTTGTTACTGCTCCCTGGCATTCAGTACTACAGCGGACAGTACTTTGATATTCCAACAATTACGCGACACGCTCAGTCCCATGGTATCGTGGTGGGATGGGATCTTGCACATGCTTATGCAAATGTGGACGTCAAGTTGCATGACTGGAACGTCGATTTTGCGGCCTGGTGCACATACAAATACGGCAACTCCGGCCCAGGAGGAATGGCCGGTATTTTTGTCCATGAGCGACATGGTTCCGTAGACTACAGCCAGGGAGAAGATAAACCATCGTATAGACATCGTTTGACAGGATGGTACGGTGGTGACCGGTCAGTGCGATTCAAGATGGACAATAGTAAGCCAGAACCAATTCCGTAACTGTATACGGTGTCCCTCGCTAATATTGGCAAAGAGTTCAAACCCATTCCCGGTGCTGGAGGGTTTCAAGTCTCGAACCCATCGGTAATCGACTTGGCTTCATTATGCGCGGCTTTGTCAGTCTTCAACGAAACTTCAATACAACAGATTAGAGAAAAGTCCCTCCTTATCACCAGATACCTCGAGTTCCTGCTATGCGCCGAAACGACGGAGGAGACAAGGAAGTTCCGTATTATCACTCCATCGGATCCTAATGCTAGGGGAGCACAGTTGAGTTTACTGCTCAATCCGGGACTTCTGGATCAGGTCGCGAAACGGTTGGAAGATGCGGGTATCATTTGTGATAAGCGACAGCCAAATGTCGTGCGAGTGGCTCCTGCACCATTGTACAACACCTTCACAGAGGTGTGGAAATTTGTGCACGAGCTAAAGGCGGCTATTCAATAGCCTAGCTCGATGCATATGAGTGTCAATTAAAGATGATAATTAGGAATCAGCAATAATGTAAAGACAGTATTATAAATTCCCTGCCGTAAACCAATCCTCCGTGGTACGAAGAAAATCTTGCCCCTGGCTAAAAAAGTTCTCGGCAAGCATAGAATACTGATCTCCGCACATACTCAACTGCGTGGAAGGCAGTCCAGTATCAAATTCACGATCAGCATCCTCATGGGCAAACTCAGCGTTGCTAGGAGTCGCGTTTATTGTCGTCCGTGATGACACTCTTATCCTGGTCGGCGCAGGCAACGGAGTTGTGCTAGAAACTTCAGGAACCCGTTTGGCGCTTTCTGAAAAGAGCGTTGATCCCAAGAGGTCACTTTTGTCGTCTGAAAAGCCAGACGAATAATCGAGTATTTCCCAGAACCGAGATAGGTCAATCACGAGGCTCTTGTCCTGTGTTCGAGTATATGGAACATAAGATGCAGAAACCGCCCCATTCAGGGCCTTCAATTTCTCGGCCTATTGCATGGTCAGTATGTGCTATTCAACGATGCAAATGTTTTTATAGGTCAAGCAGACCATTTTTGCCATGTGCGGCCACTCCTTTCCCAAGTCCTGCACAAAAGTCAAGCAGCTTTCGAAACGTTCTTGTTTGTCCTTTCGAATAGCCTCATCTTCGGTGAAGCTCAGTTGCAGTTCTATAGTTGCTACCACAGCAGCACAATATCCCAGAAACGCGTCCGATATGCGGAAGCCTTTCTCCTCAAAATACCTTACAAAATATATGATCCAAGAAGTATGACTCGAAATCATATCTGATGAATGTTGAAGAAATATCTCAGGGATGGTGCTTCGATGGTTGCGGAGGCTCAGAGAAAGTAATAGAGGGTGGTTTAGGAGGCAAAGAATCGTGTGATACGTGAACTGATTGAGAAACCACGGGCCCCAATAATCACGGTTCGACTGCAAATCGTCGGCAGACCTATCCGCGAGACCTGCGTACTTGAACCGGTGAATATAAGGAACACGAGTCTCACTCTCCATTTGCAAGGAGATGATCTTGGAGTATTCTGACTGTGGAGACCATGGTGGAAAATCACTAGGCTTGCCTCTGCGCTTAACGTATGCGGCAGTCCTGGAGAATATCTCACTGAGGAGTAGTACATATGAAACAATTCCTTCGTCTTTCATCCCACGGGCAATTCGTACTTCAATGCCAGAACTATCAAGCTTTGTGATATCGGGCGCAGTTCCTGTACTTCTTGGATACTTCGTTAGGCTGTCCTGGCTAGCAAATTCCAAAATATGCACGTCTTCCCCGTATAGCCGACGTAAAAGACAGATGCTCCAGAAACATCTCCGGCGTTCTTCTCTGACGGCATGGTTCTGTATAGACGATGGTTCAAACGCAAGATTGGCACATCTCGCGAGATCTAAAGCAAGGCTGCTATGTATAGTTGCTCGGTGATTATTTCCATCTTTTTGTTGCTATTAGCCAAATGGAAATGATCAGGATCAACAAAGAAGGGATATTATTATGTCATACTTGTAAAATCAATCATACTTAACAAGCAGAGAGTTTGGAGAGTAGACATTTCAACCGGTCCGCTTAAAATACGCTTAATAACACGTTCTCGCGCAGCTTCGGCATAAGAAGCAACCATATCTTGCAGCGAGTTGGATTCGCCCCTTATGTCATCTATTAAGACAGGCTGGCAGAACCTGATTGCTAACGCCAGGATCGCATAGATCACTTCAGGATCGCGGTAGCCAAGGCTCTCCAGAAAGGTTTGGCGGTGAAATAGGGGAAGCGGCTGACAGTCACAGTAGATCAGAAAAGCCTGCGCGACTTCAACTACTTTTTCCCATGGACGAAGGCTCTGCTCGGCATCCCAGTTTTGTAAAGGCAAAGAAGGTGATGCATGATTCTGATAGGATGGAGTGTCTGCATGATCATGGCGTCTGCCAAAGCAAGAGCATCTTAGTTAAGTGCTAATGCCAGATATATCTTTGGTCCCCTACCTTAGGCTCCGCAAAACCTGTGTCATCTGTGCCTCTAGATGCCCAAGACGATGCTCCTTAACGGGGCGGAAGTCAGCACTAATATCTTTCACGGACAAAACACGCTAACATACCATGCTCGGCGGGCCATCAATTGAGCTTTCCGATCGCGCATCAACAGGTGGAGTCTCGGAAAACATCCGAGGCAGGCGCCGAGTAGGTACGTAGGTGCAGGTTTGGTTCAGTCGTGCACAGTGCGAACAGACGGGCTGTTCTCCAGGGCATTTCGACTTTTTGCGTCTAGTATCGGGTTTAGCATGATCATACTATCTAGTCTGTTGAATTCTTAAGTAGTTTTACCTGCAAGGCTCGCAAGCCAGACGTACACGCTTGCGACGCCGACGATCTTGCTGAAGATTCCTTTCGCTCATTGTGTCATTCACTAGTTCGGTATGCAAAAGGAGCCCTGGAGATATCACGGCAACGGCAAAGATGAACGCGGCAAGATCCGCTTCCGACTTTCCGTGCCATTGTGGGGCTAGACTCACTCACTGCCTGTGGAGTTTGAACATCGACATCGTTTTCTCCTGTGAAATAAAAACCCTTGGTATCTCAAAAGAAAAGAGGACTAAAATAATAAGAACACCGCTACGTAAAAAGTCATTGTGCATGCCCAAGTTTATGATGAGGAGGAATGACGTCCAGAGTGCGAATCATGACCATACACGCCTTGAGCCATAAATTGCAAATTTGGGGACTCATTTTGAAGTCTAACATATTGAATTAATGGCAGCTTGGTATTCTCTTGTTCGTCTCTTTATTAATGCAGGCAACAAATTCATCTTGAGAAGCCCATCTCGCTTTCCCTGGGACTGTTCGCTTTCCATCTCCATATAACCTGGGACTGCTGGTATAGAAAAAGTAGGGCCATGATTCAAAAATCCGGCGTAGTTGATTGAGTAGAGCGAGGCAAGATGTGACTACATCTACATACGTTATGTCGACTTTTAAGCACCTAGATACTTGCAAGACTATTCGTTGAATCGAGTATTGATAAACAAGACTCTCCTCGGAAAATACCTCGTATTACCACCCTTGATCGGGACAACAACTGATGTCCTGTCCAAAAACATGATCTAGAGAAATGGCATTATGGTGATAGGAGCCAACTTTAGATTTTTAACATAACACCTCTCTATCGATTCAAATTCCCGATGTCAAGCCAATATTGTAGAGCATCATCAACTGCTTTTTCTCTTAGACCTCCCCTATGTCACTGTATTTCGGGATTCTTGAGAACGAATAATATGAAATTCAAGCACAGGCCAACAAATGGTTCTCTTCGTCTAGTGCCTGCCATTCAATCATCATTTATGGCACTTTGACCAGACGACTTCAATATGTATCAGTATTTTGAAACAGGAAAACTCGCACAAGAGAACGTATCACTGCTTTTATGAGAACATACCAGATTAGCGAGGTTGGATACAAAGTCTGATATCGGTTCCACCGGATGCTTCAGACAGAGCCTGTGCCACGGCCGCGCGGAAGTTGCGGTCATTGCCCAAAAACCAAGTATCTCGAGTAGTATTGGGCCAAAAGTCAAAGCAGACGGTGTGTTTCCAAGGTTTGCGAATCTCCAAACGAGCCAATTCCAAATCCTCTTCGATGGCCTGGCAGTATTTGGCGAAAGAGAGTCGACTAAGAGTGGCTTCCAAAGTCAAGGCATGTGCATAGGCTGATTGATTAAGATCATCAACATCAACTAGTTCAATCAGACGTATACGCAATATGGTTTTAACTTTTCCGCGATCCTCGTCCCTCACGAACGTGTTTAAAGTATAAAAACTTATCTCGTCTTCGCCGTACGGAGACTGGTCGTTAGTCTTGATAGTAACAAGGCTGTAAGAGATGCAAGATTAAACCATACCTTTTGCTCTTGAAGTGCCATTGGCATGGCCAATGGTATCGTCCTCCTCGTCTGATTGCATGGCCACTGCTATGGTTGGAAAACTGATGGAGTGGGTGATCAAATGAGGATGGAAAGTTGAGATGCTGATGAAAGACTAGAGGTAAAAGAGTTGAAATATGTAGCTTATAAGACGTTACAAATGATATCATATAAAACGTTGTTGAGGTTGTACGACGTTGTAGACTTGTACCCTGTAGGCCATATAAAACGGTTAGATTTTACTGAATGTTGGTAAATTCTCGGACGTTAAAAAGTAAATTACGACTAGTAGGTAATTATATGACAGTGATTAGCCAATAAGAGTACTTAGAATACTTCCGTTATTGTAATTATTACGTTATATTTGTAATATGTATGTATTAACTACGTTAAAAAAAGGGCACTAACATAGTAACTCGTAAGTGGGAGACCTCATACATCCCAGTCTATGGACGGACCTATCGCCGTCTATAGCTAGGGTGATGCTCACAAAATTCCAATTCCTCTGCAACGTATTTTCACTTGCTGGAATATCCCAAGTCTTAAAGGCAGATTTCAAGGTTCCGGTCAATACGTTCCATAAGTGGAATGCCGTCTATGCTTTTTGAGGCCAGAGCCGAGAATACCTAGGTAGGGATTAATATCATATCGTTCACAGATCGCAATAGTTTTTGAGATTGGATTCTCTCACCGATTTACCACCCTTGCCAGTACCAAATAAAAAGGGTTAGTAACCCTAACAACCCTAACCTAAGGGCGGTCAAGGGGCAAAAGACGAAAATTGTAGAGAGATTAAAACTGAAAGAACCCCAGGATATTGACTACCTAGGTAAGTCATTTGAGAGTCGGACAATATCTCCACTCTAGGTTAGAATGACGAATACAATGGAGAGAAGGATGTTCAGATTTCCATCGACTAGTACAATCCATATTAAGGGCTGGTAGTATGTTTCATTCGACATGTGTTTGTCATATTCATATACCTAGGTTGGATATGTATGGCAATTAAGCTCACTGCTAAGAGTACGCTTCAAGGACATCATTCCGTCCTCAAGAACGTCAAAGCCGCAAGACACAACGCACCTATGCCAGTCTTCATCGTTGGTTGAATCACAGGAGCAAAAAGAGCCGAGTGATTGCCCGGGATTTCTTGCACCAGAGCTTCACCCCCCTGAGCCTTATCCCATAGTTCGGGGTCAATGCCCCCAAAGAGCCAAAAACAGCATGGAACTCCTTGTGAAGTACCCAACGTGGAGAAATCTTCGCTCACGTTAGTTCTCGGAATATCGTCATCAAAGTCCTCAAAATGATTCGCAAACGATGCAGCCAATTGAGTCGCCGCATGTTTATCATTCGTCGTAGGCGGAAACCGCCTTGTTGGTGTGATAATTGGTGGTTTCGGCGAGCCACTAGCCATGCACTCGGCCTCAACAATGCGTTGGATGGCAGAGAGTATTTTCTGGCGGGTTTCTGACTTGACAGTCCTGAAGTCGACGCCAATGTCCGCTCTGTCGGCAATAATGTTCTCTGTCTGACCTGCCTGCAGGCTCCCGACTGTCACGACAGCGAGATCGCTCGGGTCAACTTCTCTACTCACTATGTTCTGCAGTCGTAGAACAACATGCGCAGCAAGAAGGACGGGATCTACCGTCTGGTGTGGCATTGAACCATGGCCACCACGGCCAAAGAGGGTGATTTTGCAGCTATCGGCAGCAGCCATGATTGTGCCGGGCCGTGAACCAATACTTCCAGCACGCATTCGCATCACATGCTGACCGAGAACGTAGTCAGGGATAGGAATCTTCGAGTAAAGGCCATCATCAACCATTGCCTGTGCACCTCCACCTCGTTCTTCATTTGGCTGAAATAGCACAATCAAAGTCCCGCTCCATTCATGCCTAATTTTAGCAAGCAACTCAGCCGCGGCAAGGAGACAAGTCATGTGCATATCGTGTCCGCATGCATGCATGACTGGTTTCTCAATACCGTCGCTGTCACGCATAATCACTGAGCTCGCGTAGGGGAGGCCCGTAAGCTCCTTGACTGGAAGCGCGTCCATGTCGGCCCGCAAAAGAATTGTCTTTCCAGGGCCGTTCTTAAGCACGCCTACGAGTCCGTAACCTCCAATGTTGGTGTGGATCTCATAAGCATTCAACTTGGACAGATGGGCCGCAACTGTTTCCGAGGTGGCTTTTTCTTGCAGCGAGAGTTCGGGATTGGCATGAAAATGCTTGTATAGGTTCTCATAACTGGTTAAGTCAAATGACGCTGTCTCCAGTAAATCTGATAAGGCTTTTTGCGCCATATTGGGTATTTGTAGACGTAGTACGGGAGAGCTGAATGATGGAGATGTGTATCCGAAGGTACCTAGGTAGTTCACAAGTCACGAAAAATACCTATAGAGAGAGACAAATTCAGCTAACGTAGTCACACTATCCTGGCCGAGAGACCTGAAAACACGTTCTATGTCGGTTTGTAACTTTCTTATCAAGATGCTTGGGACATAACGACGCATGTATTGATGTATTCTGTGGCAGAAATTAGTCGGCCCGACCCTAGTGCCGGCTATGTATGTATGTATGTGTTGGATTTACCACTGCACCAAAAAGACGTCAGGTTACAGGGTAAACCCTCAACCCGTCCAACAGTATGCTTGCTAAATATTCCAAGTAGTTTCATGACTGTTCAGCCTGCCAACGCTAGAGCTCCTCAAGCCCAAAACTTAGAAAGTGAGAAATGCATTTGGCTGTGATGGCTACAAAAGTATACGCGGTGCCCGATTGGGAACCGATATGAGCTCTGACTAACTATATGTATTGGGGAGCAGAAAGATGCATTATCAGCGGGCTTACAAGGTTGTACTTACGCTCGTACGCGATCCCCCAATATGTAATTACACCAACCCTAGTACAGGGTAAATGGTGTCCTTTCCATTAATTCGATGTAGTCGTAGTAACTACTGTGGAATATAACGACACCCAAGACTTGACGACTTGACTTCTGGTAGCATGTAGCCGCTTGTTAGAAACCGGGCATCTATTAGGCGCAAATAAACAAAATATTACGGCGTCTTCCTTCGGTAAAAGAGAATTGAATTGGATTTATAGTTGGCAATCCATTTGGCGAACAGAGCGAGGCGGGCTTCTAACGCAAAGGCCGATCTGCGACTAAGAAGGTCCATAGCAACATGCCAGTACGGAGTACGTAGGTTCGTGTGAACGGGTATAATAGCCCACTGTGAGATTTATAATGAAACCAAACAACCCTTGAAATAGTTAGAGAGAGCAAGCAAAAAGAAAAGAGGAGAAGAGAGAAAAAAAAACGTAAAGACCAATTTATCCCCAAGTCCCACCGCCACCCCCTCTCCCCCCTTTGCGCTGCGCTGACAGTCGCCAATCATTCTCACCAGCAAACCTGTTGTGCAAGGGCTGTATCCGCTCCTGCTTCCGTCGCTTTGACATGGTACCGTTTATGCCTGCTACCTTGAAAAATGTTGGCGCAGCCTCAACGAGCCATTTCGGTTCGATGCTTGTGGTCCAACGCATGTACTCGCGCGTCGTGAGCACGAGTTCATGATAGATAACCCACTCAGCCGATTTTCCAAACAGAGCCGATGACGGATGCACGTGGACAGGAGTGCCTTCGATGACGGTCTTGTATCCACTATCTCCAGCCTGCGTTTCCCTCCTTGCGGCGTTGCGAAAGGAGCCTGCGCATAATGCTCGACGGACCAGCTCCGTCTGACGTGAGCACGAAGTGACTGGGTAACGCTGGCGCTCTATTATCTTGATGAGCTGTTCACGGACGTCCCTGGCCCGTCTCATCGTTCGGTCCTGTATATAGTTTTCAAAGCACCAAGCACTTGCATAGCGGCTCCGCTTCCACGAGTTATATATACCTAGGTATTAAGGAGTGTTAAATGGTCGCTATGCGGGTCATGAAATTTCGCTTTTCTCTGGCCCGCTTGTGTGCTTTTCCTTCGGCCGATAGAAAATATTTGTTAAACTGAGCATGGCCACGATGGAGAGCATCTCATCTGCGCAACCTGACTCTACTGCTGTGAGTAATACCTTGGCAAGTGGCGGGTCCATGGGAAAGTGAGTCATTCTGCGCCCCGTGGGTGTAAGTAATCCTTCTTCATCAAGAGCACCTAGTGCATAGAGTTCTTCAAGAGCTGTTAATGTTGTGTTAACAGGGGGTGGATCCATGAAGTCAAAATGTAAGACGTCATTGATGCCCATTGCTTTCAACATGAGGATTGTATTTGATAGGTTCTGGCGTTGAATATCAGGTATTGTGGTTGGCAACATCTCCGATTGGAACGCCGCTTCTGTATATAGCCTGTACGCTTTGCCTGGCCCAGTTCGACCAGCACGGCCGGCCCGTTGCTTGAGACAAGTTAGCAGTTGGTTTAAAGACAGTTGGCAAAATGTCATCGAAACGTACCTTTGCTTGTGCTTGCGAGATAGGCGTGACTATTAGTGAGTCCATGCCTAGCTTGGGATCATATGCATAATTCTCTGCTTGACGAAGCCCGGATCTATCACGTAGTAGATATTGTCGATAGTAATAGATGTTTCAGCAATATTGGTAGCAATCACGACTTTTCGAGTGCCAGGAGGCGCTGGCTCAAAGATGCGACTCTGCATGTCAGTAGGTAATGCTGAATAAACAGGAAGAATGATAAGTTCTGGGACATTTGATCCTAGAGCTTTCATTCGTTCATATAAGATTTCATGCGTTATCAATTTCTTCCTGTCCAGTGAGAAATAAAAGTATATCCCCGGCGGGCTCTGATAAATGAATTTGCATAACTGTAATCAGAGCAGCTTCAAGATAATCCGACTCAGGCTCGCGAGAGTAAAGAATCTCTACAGGAAATGTGCGACCTGGTATGCTGAATATTAGAGCATCGTGAAAGTAAGACGAGAATTTATCGGCGTCAAGTGTCGCAGATGTGACAATAATCTTAAGGTCAGATCTATTTTTGAGAGTCTTTTTCAGTAATGCAAACAGCGTATCTGTTGCAATAGTACGCTCGTGTGCCTCATCAAGCATAATAACAGAGTATTTATTGAGGCCCGGGTCCTGTAGAATCTCACGTAGAAGCATGCCATCCGTCATATATTTAATCTTAGTAGCTGGACTGGTGCGTTCCTCGAATCGAATGGAATAGCCTACTTCCTGCCAAGACGCAGCCGACCTCTTCGGCCACTCGTTTGGCTACTGACAAGGCAGCTACACGCCGGGGCTGGGTACATCCAATGACACCACTGCTTATAAAACCTGCCTCAGCCAGGTACTGTGTTGTTTGGGTGGTTTTGCCAGAGCCTGTCTCGCCGACCACGATAAGGATCTGATGCTGGCGTACTGCGTCGATTAGCTGCTCTCTGAAGGACAAAATAGGAAGAGATTCCCGCTGCTATTTTATCGTCATGTTTACCCTTTTTCCATATGACTGATCTTTCGGTTGGGTTACGCGCTTCCACTCAGGAAGGCCGTCAGACTTTGCAGTGTTGACGTTGGCGCTTTTCAAATCACTGGCAAATTTGCGCTGGCTGGGTTCGACAACGGGATCATTCCACTGAGCTGAGAGATCATTTTTCTCTTCATCGTCCGCAGCGGCCTCGGCCGCTTGCTGTCGCATTTCTTTTCTCTCTTTCACCAGGGCGCTGCCGGAAACGGCAGCCCTATTCAGCGACCCCTCCGGTGCTTTGACAACACGAATGGGCGACAACTCAAGAGACTGTTTTGTTTGGCCAGCAAGGAAGGGCGGCTCGTCTTCTCTGACTTCGATGTCGAGGTCTTCTTCCAGTTCCAGCTCACCATCGCCTCTGAGCGTCATATTATACTCTTCTTCCAGGTCAGGATAGTCAGAAGCCTTTGCAACTCCGGATGCGATGAGTTGCCGAATCTCCCACCTCTCAGGGGATGTCATTCTTTTCCTTTGCCGATTAGTAAGATCATGAGTGGGAAACTCGTCATTGGTGTGCTCGTTCCAACGTCCACCCAATGCATGCACATTAGCACCAGAACCAAAACTCTCTAGGGGAGCAAGGTCCTGGCCTGTCTTCTGATCAACCTCCTTCATTGAGAGCCCGATTCTCGTTCCATCTATGCTAATAACCTTGACCTTGACAGGTTGGCTGCGCTCCACAATGTCAGACGGATGATTGGCACGTCTGCTTGCTAGCTGTGAGACATGCACGAGGCCATCCACCTTTCCCTTGACGCCGTCGAGGTTTACAAAAACACCGAAGTCTTTGATCCCAGTCACGTAACCGTCATAGACCTTATGTAGCAGAGGGGCGTCATCTATCACCGGTGATGGCCGGCGGATTCCTTCTTTGCCCTTCCCCAACCGGTCGTTGTCACCATAACTATAGCGTTGTTGTCTGTGTAGCCTCGCCCTGTCGTATGCGTGATCGTCATAACGTTCTTCTCTACTCCTTGATCGTCGCCTCTTCAGTGTTTCAGGGCTTCGGCTCTTGTTGCAGCGGCGGCTCCTTTCCTTTATCTGTGATTTACTCTCGCGGTCTCTTGGTTCCAGAGCTTCTAGCAATCCCAGGGCATCGTCGATAGAATCGTGAACGGATGCTTTGTCGGGGAGGGCCAGGTCGGTGAACTCTCGAGGTATACCCACGGTAGATTGTCCGGCATGCTCGTTTTGCTTCTTCAGTTTCGGGTGCATCATTCCAACGAGCCGGTCGATACTGTCAATCAAACTGTGAGAGAACGAATCGCCATAGATTCCTGTTATGTTCTGTTTGAAGCTCTCTGTCGTATCAGATTCCACCCGTTGTGATATTATAAACTCCGCAAGAGTTTTATCGCTGATTCCAAGGTGATTTTGAAGCTCGGAAACCACCTTGTTCACGAGCACAATGAGCTCGAGTTCTCAAATATCGCTCATATTGGTTTAAGGAAAGATACAGTGAACCGTTCGTCGACTATCACACGCGATGATCACTGTATATAAACAAAGGACGTTGAATATGAAAGTTTGTAGGACGTTTCAGAGCTCACACCATAATGAAGAGTTCGACAAGGTCGACACAGGTTCGAAATAATGCCGAACTTTTGACAAGATTGGCTTACGAGGCCGCTACGGTGTGATGGATAACTAGCACAATGACTCCCATTTATAGATCACGTAGCTTGCTGCTTTATTATACATTAACCAATGGCATGGTCATCCATTCTTTTTTAGCCAACCGGAAAGGATCTGTATTCATGGACCAATAAGAGCAAAGCGGGACTCTTGTATATAAAAGCTAAAAACTTAACTACTCCGTAACAATTTGAAGCAAAAGTGGTCTGAAGGAAGGCGCGCCCAACCCACCTGCGATGATGGCATTCACCCAGGTCTTCTTCGACTTCTTGATCCTCTTTCTCATTCTCTTCAACAACAACAACCAACAACACCAACACAATCGAGTTCTTGATCCTCTCTTTTAGGGAGTTTTCCTTCGATATTTAGGTGGTAAATGGACATATTTCTGGCGATCACTACATAGTAGTTACATACTACATAGAGCAAGGCTCTGCTAACATTTATTCCCCGCTTTGCTCTTGCCTTGACAAAGCGGGCGGAACAATGATTCTTAGGCTCCAGTTGTGACTAATACCTATATTCTCCTCCTTTTCATTCATGGGGTTACCTAGGTAATCATTCTTGACTTCCAAGGTTGCCAATGGAATCTAGTGCTGAAGATTTGCGATCTCAAGTCTTGCAAAATACTCTTCAACAGATTTCACCCAGTGAGGCTGCCGAATGCTGCGTAATTTGCCTTGGCCATTTAACTGAGCAGTGCGAAGCGCAGCCTTGCAAACATAAAAACTTCGATTATGTCTGTCTAATCACTTGGCTGCTGCATGCTCAAGCAAGGTGTCCGCTGTGTAGCAGTGATGTTCGCGAGGTTCGATATGATCTGAGCGAGGATGGAAAGCAGGGGAAAGTCTACACACTCCCAGAGCGGTTTGAAGGACCTGAAAAATTGGCTTCCGGGATCGAAGAAGGCCTTGATAGATCGGTCTCGTGGTGGAACAGCAGCAGTAGCAACGGCTATTTTCATCACCGGGACCGGTCATTAGGCCAGTCCGAAGACGAAGCCATCCAAAGACGATGTTTCGTATACCGACACAATCATTATTCCCTTCATGTGGGTTCAAACAGACGACAACCTGCAGAACTAAGATACAGGGAATTGTCGCCGCAAATTTTCAGGGACGACCCCGAGCTTATATCTCGAGCCAGAAAGTGGATATCACGCGAGTTACAAGTGTTTTCATTTCTCTATACCGATGGTAATTCACTGCAACGGGACGATGACGGGTCCGTCGATCGAAGACGCAAGCCCAGCAAGGCGGAGTTCTTGCTTGAATACATAATCGCCATTCTCAAGGTAGTGGACATCCAAGGCAGCTCCGGTCAGGCAGAGGACTTAATTCAAGAGTTTCTTGGTCGCAAGTACACCCGGCTCTTTCTGCATGAGCTCAAGGCTTGGCTCAGGAGTCCTTACAGGTGGCTCGGTGCATGGGACCGCGCCGTTCAGTATAATACTTTCAGTATCGACTCGCCGTTACCGTCGCAGAATGCAGGGTTGCAATCTAAAAACACGACGTCAAGACATCCGGAGCGAAGAGCTAGACAGCCATCAGCATTTCGGCGTGGGCCCTATATACACAGCGGCCTGCGCAAAATAAATAATTCTCTTAAGGTACTGTGAAAGACTCTTATTGTTTCACGACATATTGACTGAAATTACTATCCTGCGATTTGTTTTGGGGATATAGCAGAATCGCTATATATCTTTTCCTATGCTCTATGGGCATGTTCCTATTTGTAGATACCTGGTTTTTAGGCACATTCCAGCAGGAATCATGCCCCGGATCAAGCCTTTGTCAATCATAAATACAGAGTCTGCTAGTTTGTAGCTGGTCCGGAAGCCCAGCTCGCGTCTTACTAGAAATCTACAACCTACATCTTCTAGCCTACGTCTCTCTAACCTGGTTCCCTTACCTAGGCATGCAGGCGGTTTAAACCACAGTGCAGAAGATGAACTAATGCCTTGATATTAATGTACCTTCCATAAGAGTCTCGTTCTTCACAAGAATTTTTATAACTAATTTTACATAATTTTCCTAGAAATCCTCCATATTTATATTCTTCACTAAGTTTAACTATCTAACGAACTAACCATACTCTATTCCTGCAGAATCCACTTAGATATAACTGTAGGAAAAGTCGGGAGCCTTCGGAACATTAGGGTTGATCAGAGACACGTCATATCACATGGTCCCTGAACCCTAATTTCCAAAATCGAAAAGATAATTCGCCCCTTCTTCCCCATCCAAACAATCAATTCGCACTGCAACAGCAATGTTACTGTTTACAGCATATATATGAACTGCATCCAGTCAACCTAAGGGTGTGAATGTGAAGACCTAACAGCACGAACAGTATGTACCTAGCAGCCAATTACATTCCGTCCCTGCCAAATCAATCACCTAAAACCTCACAGAATATCACGCAAAGAACCCCCCCAAAAAATGAGTACAGAGCCAACCCCTCCACCAGCACTGTCTACGACCTCGACATCATCCAACGCAAATGGGAATTCGCACTCCTTCCTAGGCCGAATGAAGCACCGCCTGAGGCACAAATGGAGCACGGACTGGGCGCCATTGATGAAAGCTAAGAGTAACCTGGATTCAGATTACAATTTTCCGCATGGGAGATATGCGGGGCAGACATACAAACGTTAGGATCGGGGGAAGAAGGATGGGCGGTTGTTGACTAAGTAGACAATAATAATAATAATAACTTAATACACTGCGAAAACGTTTATAGATAGAATCCCAAATCCGTTCTTATCTTCTATCCAAAATAAAGGGGGGGCAAAGGTTTATGCCAAAACAATGCATCACGCTATATACATCTGAAACCAACTTTATATACTTCCTTTCACTACAGCTGCGCACCAAAGACCTTGACACGCTCCTCAGTGGGCTTAAATTCCTTTTCGTTGGCAGGTGCCTCGATAGATCCAAACACAAGCTGTGCTTTCAACTCCCACTCGCTGGGGACATTGAAGGCCTTTACGAGTCCGGCGTCGACGAGAGGGTTGTAGTGCTGAAGGTTGGCACCGAAGCCGAGGCTCTCGAGACCAGCCCAAACTATTTTTTTTATGTGTTAGTTGAAAAACCGCCGGGAGAAGATATAAGGCGGGGAAGGTAGGAGGGGCATAAAAACTTACGGAACCATTGGTGCATGGCATTGCTGTGGTCAGCCCATTGAGGGAATTTGTCGCCAAAGGCAGGGAATTTCTCGGCATAGGGCTTGACGTGGGCGGGGTCTTCGTAGAAGAGGATCTAATACCAGGGGTTAGCTCCCAATTCTTTAAGCATTATTGTATAGAGTGGAGAGAACTTACAGTGCCGTATGCAGCCTTGAACAGATCAAGCTTGGGCTTGGTCTGCTTATCGAAAGTCTCCTGGGGCACAGCACCGGAAGCAACAAGGGACGTGAAAGCATCGGTAGCAATATCCCACACTTTCTCGTGGTCTCCGTGCAGAGCAACCACCAGGCGCGTAGACTGGGTGTTGAACGAGCTGGGGATGTGCAAGATGGCCTGGTTAACGAGGTCAATGATCTCGGAGTCAGGGACAGGCGACTTGCGTCCCAGCACGTAGTAGCTGCGGCGGGCCTTGGCCACTTCAATCAGGGTCTGGGTGGAGGGGGCCATTTTGTTGTTGGTGTGTGCGAAATAAGTGCGAGACGAAGAAGAGAATGCCCTTGCTTTTGGTGCTGTTGAAGAAGTAATGCGAATGCGCGAGGATGTAGATGTAGAAAGAGGGGTGCGGAGAGGGCTAGATATAGAACGACTGGCAAGCCTGGTCCCACCACCGACAGAGCGCATAGAATGCAATCGAACAAGAGAAACAGTGGAGCTCGACATGTTGGACAGTAATAAAGTGGATATACTAGTTACTGGATTTCAGTAGGGTAACAATTAATGGGAGACTCGAGAGACTACAGGCTAAACCTGCATGTACTGTCAGAAAATAGTGATATGGCTGACAAACTGATCAAGGGGAGATAGTTTGATATGGGGGAGCAACGCTGCTATTTAACCCAAATGAACCAATGAATGCCACGGAAGTGAGCGATATACATAGTAGTGCAGGTCGCCAGATGGAGATTCAGTTGCGAAATAATTCGCGATGCTTCCGTAAAGCCGTTTTTGCCATATTCGGCTAGCCCGGGCCCTGACTAATGATTATGTATGCAAAAATTTCCAAACAAGCGCGGAATTCGTCCGAAGTTGCGAAATTAAAGCGGAATATGTCACGTTTCTTGCTCAGAGCTCGCGCCGCTAGCCTAATTGGGTTACATTTATGCACGTGCACTGCACGCCGGCACGGATATACTCTACATCCGAGCGTCTAAAACATCCGTAGGCTATCATGTTTATATGTATATTCACTATTGTCTAATTCTATATTAGTGTATAGTATACTCATATACGACTCCTATATGATAATACGACACATCGTATCCCTTCAGCCACGCCATTGCTGCTGCCATTCCTCCTGCTGCTGCATCCTTCGAGCCGCCATGCCCGAAAGCGGCCGATCAATCAGCTTATGCAGATCCAGTATTTCCTCCTCAGAGAAAAGCGACGGGTAAATCTTGAGCATGTCGTTGAGGACGCGCGACAGTTTGAACGGATTCTTCTGGCGCAGAGTCCGGTTCCATTTGCGCACGGAATGGAGCTCTCCGTACAGCACTTGTAACTGCCCCCGACACGCCTGCCGTACGAAGCTGGGATATACGGTGATTCCCATTGCTTCTAGCTCGCGTAGCAGAACGAGTCCTCGGACCCAGCGGATTACCATGCCATCGTCATCTTGGTTGTTGTTGTTGATGATAGGCATTTCGTGTTCCTGTTCTTCCCAAAGAGGCAATTTGAACCCCCAACTAACCAGGGCCATCTGTAATCGAGGATTGAAAATGTGCCGTAACTCGGCACGGTTTTTAGCTAGCAGAGTCTCTGGAGCGATGCCCGTAGACCTTGCTAGGCTGTGCAAGAATGGCGAGTCGTCCTGCGCCACGTAGTTTTGTGCAAGCCATAGACACAACCCGCGGAGCTGCTCCCATTGGTCGTGCCTGTGCATGCCCAGACGTTGCAGTATTTCAACCCAGTATTGAGGGCTAATGTCACTTTGAAATCTAAATGCTAGCTTCAAAATCCGCAACGCATAGCTCACTTCGTCTACCTTGCGATCCTGGTCGTATGGTGGATGTCGGCCAGGGAGTCTCGGTGTGAGGACATTGTTGATCATGTGATTGATGCTCTGCTCCGAGAGCGCTTTGCCGTCAAGATACATTTTATCCACGATATCGGATGCTGCCGACCATTCCTTTGCTGTTAGCGACACTCGAAACTGGATGTTATCCAAGTCATCCTTTGCAACCTCACTCAAAATAGCTCTAGTCAGGTTGTAGAGCCTCCAATCTCGGGCCATCAGGTAGGAGCACAGGAAATTCTCCTGGACGACTGCATCCTCTAGAACATCGGGGTGCTGATCGCTGTGTAGAAGATCCTCAAGGACAATATCCTTGTGTTCCATTGCCAGTCTCTCAACTAGTCTTGTAAACGCACAGTCACGGATAGTTATATCTGCTTTGCGGAGAGCTTGTATTTTCTCCAGTATGTCCTTCGGCCCATCGGCTCGCAGCGCAATTTCTCTCAGGGACAACGGTCCAATAGCTTGCACGCCAAACATCTGCAGGCCGTTCGTAATCATGTCTACTGTCAGCGCCTTTGTGGCGAATAGACGAGCGCCAAATTCATCTTTGAAAGTCTTCTCTTTCATCCAGTCATCTTCCTCATTTTTTGGGTTGGAGGAGTCCTTAGTTGCCTTTAATTTATCTTGAGTAGTGGAATTTTCGCTTTGGCCAAGTGCACTCAATTTAGTATGCAAAGTTATTAGGCTTGGCTTGATTTTCCGAATTCTCTCCCTCACCTTTCTTGAAAATGTGTGGCTGTCTGTCTCCGCGAATTCTAGGAGTAATTCCACGGCATCCAGATCATGCGGCAGATTGCCTCTTTTCACCAGAAAGTCATGCATGTACATGGCATCTAAGGAGTATCCTCCTCGAAGCAAGAAAGGAATGACAGTCTCGTAAACTTGATGACCTTCAGTTGCAAGGCATATTTCCCCAAACGCTCTCAGGCCAGGGCGAAATCCAAGCGTCACCGCTTCGCGTGAAAACAATGACCAGTCCGGCGGCTTCTGGGGAACACATGAAATAGCCCGGTCTATTACAAGAGTAATATCGTTCGGTTTCCTTAAATGAGTGGGTTGTAATTTTCGATGCCAAGAAACAGCTTGCTCTGGTAGGCCCAGGGTGAACAATCCGCCAACAACGGCATCATATAACCCGGTCCAGCGGGCTTGCTTTGTTGACCAGATATTGTCTGCGTATTCCACTATTTGGCACAGAAGTTGTTCGTCTTCCAAGCCAGCATCCACAAAGGTCTGCCAGAAATAATCTGCCAGTTCGCCGTCCACCGGCAGCTGGATATCGTCTATTCTGTCCGCGAGGCCCTTCCATATCTCAGCTACGCCGTGCTTCCCATAGCGGCGCTTCCTATATTGCAATAACTCCTTCCATAGATTGAAATCAAATCTCTTTTGAGGGTCATCAACAAGACGTTTCCTTCCATTTATCTCGTCCCTATAGAAAGAGGATTCATATTCGAGTCGATCAACATCTAGGGAAAGCGGCAGATTACCATTTTGCCCGGATGGTATCTTATTGTTTCCGGTAGGAATAATTTCGTGGGCCTGGAATTTCGGCGACGGATCTGTCCGATCGAATACAGAAATGTTGTGACGTGGCAATAGCGGCTGCGCATGCGCTCGGCGTGTCTGGCAGGTGAGACATTTCCTGGAAGTTGGAAGATGTTCGATGCCTGAAGACGTCGACACCAATTCAGCAAGCAGGGAAATAGCTGACGGCCGCTTCAAAAGCCGCAGCAGAGCTGGGCGCATCAGAGACAGCAGGAGCTCGAGGTAAATTGCGTGCGAGAGCTAGTTCTCATCCTCCATGTAACATAGAACATTTCGCATTGTACGCCCTGATCGTTGCTAATTTCCCAATTCGCATGCAGACAGCGAGTTTATCTGGAGAGCTTGTAAATCAATATCAACTTATTTAGTATTTGCACTGTTTGCACAGCCAGGTCACGTGCTCGCACCAGGAATAATCCGGCGAAAGCTTGGCGGGCCGAGTGATTGCCGACGACGTCGAACCTCATCAGACAACGAGCAGTGTTGACATCTCCCCTCCACAACCTCGTATCTCCTGTCAGAAACTCGCAAACATGGTTTCCCGCACTATTCCTCGTCTTGCTGGGTGAGTTACCAATGCCATTGACTCGGCAGCTACCTGTCACATTGAATTGCGGTTGATTACCTAGTATTGTCTGGTTCAATATGACGTGCAACCACAAAATCGACGGATTCGCTTCAACAGACACTACTCAAGGACTATATCCAAACTAATCACTTTGCTTTTCTCTATTATAGGCTCGTTTCCCGTGAGAACCGCGTCCCTTACTACCAGCGCCTCTTCCAATCCCACGATGGCAAGCGTCAATGGTGGAAGGTCAGTCCAGATTAGCCATAGGGAGGAAAGCTTTTTGTGATGCCTCTGATCTGACATTTCTTTTATGACTAGACCCGCCGCTCTGGTGCCGTCCTTTACCCATACTACATCTCTATCTATGGCTCCGGCTTGAGTACGTTGCAGTCAATTCCTGAAGATTTGAGCGCTCGTTTTGCTGACCGTTTATATCTAGTCACCACATACGCCATGATCCGTTTGGTTTTGGTAGGTCTACACAATCTAGATTGCGTTGGAGACGCTTGTTTCGATATATTTGTGCTAACATTTTAAACAGGGCAAAAAGACATTCTTCGGCAAGGAATAAATGCATCTTCGATGGCTTTCTTTTTTTCCCCTTTCAGTTGGAAATTCTGGAGCATAAGGGATGTACTTTTATTGACACCGAGAACAAGAAGAATTGAAGTGATTACAAACTGAAGTTGTATATAAAGTAGACTGAAAATTCCCAGAACACCAACAATTTTTCCTTTGTCCTTATACAAATGTCTACTAAGTCATATCTTTCACTTTCTACAAATCATCTCCCTACGCGTGATCGTAAACCAACCATCCTTATCCTCCGCCCACTTCTTAAACGCAGCTGCAATCCTCTCCAGCTCCTCTCTCGTACAATACCGCCCTCTCTCAACCGCATTCTCTACATAATCCGGATCCAACACTCTCTCGACCCATATCCCTCCCCACCACCGTCTTTCTTCCGACTCACTAAAGCACCACGTGCCAGCAGAACAGGTAATCATGGACGATCTCTCAAACCCCTGCCCTCTGCGCCCAAACATGGATTGAGGGACCCCGGATCTGGAATTTCCGCCTAGAAGATTTCTTGCCAACCTGCAAATAGACCTTGTTGTACCACATGTCCAGTTCGGGGAGTTTGGGATACCATTGTCATTGAGGCTGATTCTCGGCAGGCGATGATTCCCGCTTGACCGTTGGGTTTGACGACTCTTCGCATCTCCTGGAGAGCCTTGATCGGGTCGGGGATGTGCTGGAGGACCTACTTGGTGTGCGTGGACCACGTTGAAGGTGTTGTCGGCGAAGATGGGTTTCATATCTAGCACGTCGCCTTGGATAAATTGTACGTTGATTTTACCACTACTACTATTATTATTATTCTTGTTGTTTTTTTGCAGCAGCTGCTGCAGTAGCAGCTTCAAGATTCTTTTGTGCGTGAAGTAGAGGTTTGCTGCTATACTCGAGCCCGATTACGCTTCCCTGCGGCACGTAGTTGGTCCACAGGCTACAGCCGACATCGAGGATGTTCATGTTGTCGTGGAGTTTTGTTTCTTGTTGACAGGTTGCTATTTGTATCTCAGCTATAACTAATAACTATAGATGCTGAATAGTAACTAAAGTACCTAGGTAGGTTGAGAGTGGATGATACCTAGGTATCACCAACACAGCGAACCCCGCAGATTCTTATGCATGTATACGGAATGCTTGTATCGACGCAAGATGTTACGCATTGCTCAAGTCTAGTCAAAAATATTTATATGTATCTTTCCAACATTCCCCTTTATGGGTTGAACAACATGGAGACATAAGAACTATATACAAAACAAATATTAAAAATAGGCAAGTAAGGAGTGACAAGACAAATCTCAAGAGAGGAGTTCTGGCTGATATAGGCAAAAGTCGAACGAAATGAATTCTCCCAGTCAGAATGAAACGGAAAACAGAGCTCTCAAGACCGCCAATGGTATCATCAAAAGAAAGAGGACGAGTAAAAAATGTGACAAAAATATGCAAACCCAGGCAAGAATAATGGCAAGAATAATGATACAACAAGACAAAGAAACACCAAAATCAAAACGCAATGCAAATTATAATCAGTGTGAAGACAATACCGCTTTCCCGGGTTTGAATGAGAAAGATATGCAAAAAAAGCTTTTATATAATCGTGACGGTCGTGAATCTGCAACCCGGCGAATGCTGACTAGGAGAATCTTAGGTGCTATGCAAAGGTCGAGAAGAGAAAGGAAAGAAACAAAGGGGAAAAAAAATTCAATGTCCATAAGCTGGAGGAGGCATTTCATGATCTTCCCAGAATTCCGGAAACGGTCGTGATCCGGAAGGATTGTTTTTCTGTTCTTGCATCCTATGAGCCAATTCGGCTGCCATCTTGGTAATCCAGGCTTGCTCCCGGGTGCGATCATTATTATTCTGCGCCATTGGTGCATATTGGATTGCGGCGTGCGGGAGATGTCTGTTTCCCCCATCATTGTTCGATATACGAACTGTATTGCCAGGTGTGGCATCTGGATCTGGCCATGTGTCGGTGAAGTTCTGAGCGGAGTTGCGACTAGACGACGGAAGTACGGATTCCGAAGCCGGCACGAGTTTGGAACGACGGGTTAGAGTCCGTTCACCTTGGCTGGGTCTTTGGCGTTCATGGATTGTAGGCAGCTGCATATCATTTTGAGGAGAGAGTGGAGGTGTTACCGGGTCGTCGTTCTTTTCCTCAGAGAAATGCGCCGGGGATGAGAATATAGTGGGAGCACTAGTGGTGGTTTCAGAGTAAATACTATCTCCACTAACACTCTCCACGTCGTCTGTGGTTTTCGGTCGGCGCAAATCGACCACTCGCTTCTTGCGCTTTTTGGCATGAGACCGCGAGTGTCGACCCGACCTCAGGTGCAGACCGTGGCTGCCGAAATTACTTGATCCACCGCTCTGCATCGAAATGGTGCTGGCGTTGTCGGCAAACGAATGGAAAGATCCGATATTTGAGTGCGCTCGAGACAGTGCCGGACTAGTAGGTGATGTGAGCGTGTTGCTTTCCCCAAGTTCTGCTGACGCTGTCCATGCCCTGTATACAACATCTTGAATTGATGGGGTGAACAAGGACAAAGTGCGCTGAGAATTCGTCAATGCAGCTAACCGTAGAAGGTTTTTCTGCGAAAACAGAGAATGAATTTCGACTCCGGAATCTAGTGATAGCGAAGCAATCTCAGACGCATTGAGCGCGTTTCCCGAAGCGTCAACCGGATCTTGCGGGGGACTAGCTAGAGGATCTTGACCGGGACCCGATTCCACGGATTGGTCCAGAGTGTTGACGGGTACTTCATCTTTGTCGCGATACTCCGGTACCCAGAGTCGTAATGATAGTCTATGAATGATAGCCGGCAGCTCATCCATGAAGAGAGCGCGTAGTTGTCCCTCAATGGCCTTTTGCAAGTAGTCGCGGACAAATGAGATTGAATCAAAAGTCGACGACACCTTTAGCGATTCGAGAGGGTCATTTCTGAAAACCACCGTAATACCTTTCTGTTTGGAAAAAACCAGCACAACGAATCCTGATAATCGAAATTCCGATAGCGTAATCTGAAGCGGTATAGTCAAACCAGCGGCAGCAGCCAAGGGCTTGGGAGACGCAAATGAAGGCCGCGTAACCAGAAATGTGTTTAGTGGGTTAGCTTGCACCCTGGTTTTCAAGGTCAGGAAGGCATCTCCCGTATACGACATTTTAAAGATACCGCGGAATCGGTCCTCCGCAAGATCGCCGATTTCGAGGATTTCCAGATCCGGTGGTATCGAGCCCAAGTTCAATTCAGTGACTTTAATGTCGTCGACGATAATAGGCGGTTTTGGCGATTTATTCAATGCGGCCGTCAATAGATCCTGAGCGCGGGTGTAGAAGCCCGCGTCGGCCATCAACGGCGACCAGTTGAAATTGAACGCCATCGCAACATGTAGATGAACGAGATGCCAATAGGCTCGAGACTAACGCGACGACAGCATGCAAGTCGATTTTATTGCGATGAAATTCCCTCCCTTATCCTATCCTTATTCCGGGGGTTGCTGGGATGGCGAGAATTTGGTGTTGCTCGGCTGGAACGGGAGATGGCAGCCTGGGCGCGTTTCCTATCTTTCCCGTGATTGCAGTCACTCGAGGTCACGCGATGTCCACACGCACGCCCACATACGAGGAAGTTGACAACAGAGACGATGGACAATTGAGAGCGGCCGATGTTGCAGGAGGAGCCTTCGAAGAAAGGGGCTGGCGACGCAGGAATCATGAATGAAACATAATCGGATTGTTATTAAGGAGGGAAAAAGCTTTGCTCCCGGTCCGCGCTTTACGTCAGCGATGGATTTTGATTTGGCCTCAGGTTGCGCTTCGTTAGTAGTATAAACTATAAAGAAAGTAGCATCATCGCGCAGTGTAGATTTACTGTTTTATTCTTTGATAGGTCCCAGGGCAGTTATCCTCCAAAATATGGCAAAATGATGCAGCTGCAGTACTTTGTTCTGTAGAATGATAACACGCTAGTCTGTTAATGGTTAGTGCGCGCTTATATAAGCGCCAATGCTAGACTGACCGAGCTATCCCGATGTGGATTAGCGTTCCTGCAGCCGCAGTAACAATTCGCTAGACCCAAAAAGGAAACATGTCAATAACAGATTCTCCTGTACTTCCTTCCTTCCAATCCCTTGAAGGTCTCGCACCAAGTAACTATATCCTATACGACTACCTGCCCAGCAACAATCAAGAGAAATTAGAAGACTTTTTGCACTATGAGAACTGTTCAGCAAAGAAAGGTCTACGGCAAGCGCAGGACAAACGTCCCCAGAGCAGTACTAGAAAATGGAAGCCCGGTCAAGTCTGACCTTCAGCGAACGAAACAAGTAATTACGGAAGATGCTATAGAAGAAATCAAAGCTCGGGTTGCAAGCATTACAATTACAGATGCAACTACAGCTACAGATCAACATCTTAAGGACGATGACGCTCTCTCGCCAGCAAAATCTCCGGCTCAGAGACAATGGCATTGCCAGGCATCTTTCAGGACACCGACAAGCTTGAAAAAGGCACAATTATTATCCACACCAAGTATAGTTGATCAATCTTTGCGGCCTCCAGCGACTGAGGGTATATCTTCATCGAGTCAAAAGCCGCCCCAAAGGAGACTTTCTTTCACGCCGAGACAACCACGGGCCAAGCCTACACGATCGGAAAGGCCAAAAACCAGGCTTTCCTCGGGCTGTGTGGAAGACGACAAAGTTAATGCATACGTTCGCCAACTCCTGGATGAAGCTTCGTCACAACTAGCTGCACGAGGAGTGCAAAAATTCAGCTCGTGGGCATCCCGATCCGAGAGCGCATTCGATCCAGTGAAGATTGCAGAGGGTTCTTATGGAGAAGTATATAAGCTCCTCTTAAAGGAAGATATATGCAAGCGGAACGTGTCAAAATCAAGACTGGCAAAACTGCGCGCATATGGTGAAGGCGTTTTCAAAGTTGTGCCTTTGCGTGCCCAGAAAGGACCGGGGTCAAAGAAATTCACGACTATCGACGAGATTGTCGCTGAAGTCAAGATGCTCAAGCTACTCGATTCTATCCCGGGGTTTGCTCGGTTTAGGGAAGTGCATGTAGTCCAGGGCCGGTTTCCGCCGCCGTTTCAAAGAGCGTGGGATATCTACAAGGCCACGAAAGATGATTGTATGAATCCGAACCCGGCAAACAAGAGAGCATACAGCGACAACCAACTATGGGCAATATTGGAAATGGACGATGCGGGTGTGGAGTTGGAGAAGTTTGCCTGGTCTTCGGTATTCCAAGTATACGATATCTTCTGGGGGGTAGCAATGGGGCTGGCCAGGGCGGAAGAATTCGCATTGTTTGAGCATCGAGATCTTCACCTGGGCAATATATGTCTTCGGTCGACGAGAACTGATGGGGATATGCAATCGCTAGCTATCCTTGACACACAGCAATTAGAGCACTCCAGTGGCTTTGGGATCAGCTCACTGGAGACCACCATTATTGACTACTCATTATCACGGGCTGAGCTGCGATTGACGGATGATCTGGAGGAGGAAGTCTGCATCGCCTCTTCGGATTTAGACAGCAAACAACTATTCGATGCTGTTGGGCGCGACGAGGACGAGATCCTCTTGCGAAATACATATAGATAGTACGTCGCATAGAGGCTCCTTTCTTGAAAACCAAAGCTAACAAACCTGATATAGTATGCGAGGACAACTATATACTGCAAATCCACTTACCGAAGAAGAAGAACCGAATATACCAGGTATATGGGCAGAATACGCCCCGAGAACGAACTTGATATGGCTTTTATTCATCCTCAAAAGCCTAATGAAGAACATGAAACATGAGGACTGCCACAATCTCAATCCTAACAGCACCATGAACATGCCGCATAATCAACCATCCCGCCAGCCGCTCCAATCCCGTCCGGAAAGGGCAAATAAAAAACTTGCTAATCCAAGCCCAACAGAAGATGATTCCTCCAACTTGAAGGACGGAAAGAAGGAGAACAATAATCGTATCGAAGAAATCCTCTTGACATTTCAAACCAAACTCAGTGATAGGTTAAATCAGATCCTTGCGATTCTCGACTTGGATCATGGGAGAGATGATATGTGTTGTGCTGCGGATTTGGTGGCGTACGCGATTGATCAGCGGTGGTTGGATGAGAGTGATTTTTTCCTTGCTTGATTTGGATTTTGATTTTTTGGGTATACATTTACGTTTATATATATCCGTCTCGTCGCAGACCGCCCTACGGGCGTATTTATGTTGCTGCCAATTGGTCTTGGTTCGTATTTGTTACTTTTGGTTGGCGGGACCTTCGCATGATACCTATATGGGTAGGCTGGCTTGCATAGAATAATTACCTAGTACCTCCCTTAGGTAGGTAGGTAGTTAGGAGGCTGAACAATCATGAATGCACACATCGTTCTAGACCAATACATGTACATTTCTGGACAGCAAAAACTACTGTACGTATGTATAAACTGAACGATATATGCATGAGAATATATACACCAGAACTCCATGAATATGCATTGCATGCAAGACAGAAAAAGCAAAACAACGCATCAAACAGTATGTTTCAAATCCCACTAAAGAAGAAGCTCAACAAACTACCAGTCGCCAACCCAGCAACGAGCATCATACTCATAAACCCGCCTGCTGCCTCACGCTCATCAGCCGTGACGTATTGACCAGCGCCCATCATGCACACACTGCCCAGAAAGCCATTCGTCAAGCCGAATCCCAGTTGGATAATGAAGAGATAGAAGAAGTCACTGTTAATGGTAGGCTCACTACTACTACCACCACCACGAATGTTGCAGGACATATATAGTGGGATGAAAAGAATGCGGCTGAGAGAGAATGCAAAGAGTGCGCGCGGATATCTGGCTGAGCGAGCTAGGGATGATACGATGGGTGACAAGCGTCCGACCAGGTCACCGAGGTTCCAGAATAGGAAGGCGAGAGGGATGAATACTTCTGGCTCGAAGAGGCGAGACCGAGTCGTAGTGGGTGCGGCAGTTGTTGTGGAATCTTGATAGTGCACAGATGTGATCTTGGAGGTGAAGACGGGGAATACCATGGTCACAGCAAAGCAGGTGTAGACTGCGAGAGCAAGCCATTTCAGTCGGAGGAAGAGCTTCCAAAGCCCGACGCTCTTGTCAAGGACTGAAGGAGATTCGGCGTTGGTAGTAGCAACTTCCGTTGCTGCAGTGTTACTAGAGGCTCGTATCTCCCTCATGAACCAGTGCGATCCGGCGGTGCGATTCATGAGCCATACAAAAGCTAGTAACGCTACGATGGTGATCAGAACGGCAACTAAGAAATAGGCGAGCGCAGATTTATAATATCCACCGCCGTCACCATTCTCGCCATCATCATTTTTCCCAGAAACGGGTAAGTTGGTCATAATCTGGACAATGCACGGGAGTACTCCAGCAATTCCCTGTCCAGTCATGATAGCCTGAGTATATTCGGGACGTCCAAAGCCAGAAACAAATGCAAAGACACCATTTTGATTCATGCCTGTCGCAAAACTCGCACCGAGGACCATGGTCATGGCAAAAATAAAGTAAATGCTGACGGGTAGAGTGCGGAAAAGGACGGTGGATATGGCCAGAGAGGTGAAAACAACAGTAAGAATAACTAACGAAAAGGCGATCCGTAAAGGGTAGGAGGCGTCCTTTTGTAGTTTTGCGAGGACCAGAACACATAATAAATTGGTTACAGTTGAGACTGATAATATGGACGACTCATAATGCTCCAGGGCCCATTGGCTTTCTTCAAATCGGCGATGGAAATAAGGTGCTGCTGCGAGGAACATATTCCTGTAAATATATCACTCAATTAATTCCAGATCAATCATTGCAAGCATGTTCCACAGCAAAAGACATAATACAGCGGCAAGGACATGAGTCAAAAAGCGATCAAGACATACCATGCCCATAACATCGCGACCCCAAGAAGCAGAAAAACCGTATAATCTTGCCACGAAAAAGGCTTCTTTAACGCATTATCATATTCCTCCTCTTCATCTTCCTCAAAGCTATTTTGTCGCTGCGTATCTACCTCGTCGGTGTTCGCCAGTAACCCGTCGTTCTCGACAGGTGCATACTCCGGAGCACTACTACCGGCCGTAGCGCTCGAGGGAAATACCCTCGATAGAAGGCTCCTGCTCATAGTCACTTTTATGTTGGAGATCGAATATATAAGACTTGCATTGTATTGTTATGGAGAAGTATGAAGCGGTGGTTGGTTAGATGAGTTGATTAGATGATTGCTTATCTTGAGCATTGATTCGGAACGGGTCATTGTTTTGCCGCTTGAGGATTCTCAGTCTACACACAGGCATCTTTCTCCTATCATCATTTTTTTGGAGCTACAAACACGGAGTCCGTCGAAGCTCGACAACCTCGATGTTTACCCCTGCGGGAACTTGGAAGCAGTAGGATTTACTAGTGACTCAGAAAACCCTGGAAACTGCACCCATTTACCTTTGTGGCAAACATGGAATATAGCTGCGGAGAGATCAGACCGATCATATTGAAAGATACTAAGCAGTCGAATTTTGGTAAGAGTAAAAGTTTTTGCAGTGTTCAGTAGTTAATATGTCATAGGGCTGGCTCAAGAAACACTGGCACAAGAAGCCACTTGAAATGTTAACAACTTAACATAAGGATAACTATAGTTGAAGACAGTGGCTGTGTCTGCAGGAAGGGGATCTTTCTCCAAGTACAGTCTGAAACTTCACAGAGGTTTAGAACAGACCGGGCAGATATTGAGTTATCTTTATTTCCTCCTTCCCTCTTTCTTTTCTTTTCTTTTCTTTTTTCCTCGGGTATTGTTTACTAGACTCCCTGGTTCCCGGGGTTGTCGCTTTCTACTTATGAGCATAAACCTGAGGATGAGAGATAAGAGGGACGAGAAAGATGAACGTAGTGAAGGAGCGAGAATATATTCAATGCCAATTTTCATAATTCCGCTTTTAATAAAAGTGAAAGAGTAAGACATTCGGAGATTTATACATATGAGAGAAGATTAGTTCTAGGTATATTAACATCAAAACTTTAGCATAAATGTCAAGGTGGGTCTGTTTTACTGTTACAGAAAAAAACAGAATGAAACCGACGGAGTAAGCTCCTTAAAGGAGGGGTATTGAAGAGAGTAAGAGAACAACACCACTTGAAGCGGTGCAGAAACAGCAAAGATCCGTGGGCAGGATATATCATGCCGTAATCAAACTTCACGGCCAACCCCTTGTTTTGAAGGCTTCTCGCCAACTTCTTCACTTTCAACTTCGCTTTCATCATCTGGCTGCTCACGTTCGAGTTCTTCCAGCTGCTCTTCAAAGGAGATGTTCTTGGGATTAGTTGGCGGAAGCGCAGATTCTCCGCCAGTCATCTGCCATTCCATAAGCTTGGTGAAAGCTCCATCAGGCCGAGAGCTGAGATCCTGGTATGAGCCGATTTCAGCCACCCTGCCGTCATTACCCAGCACGACTATCGTGTCTGAGCGCTTGATAGTCGAGAGCCGGTGGGCGATGCTGATAGTTGTGTTATTTCCTCGCAAAAGCGAGGCTAGAGCGCTGTTGACTAGAGTCTCGGACTCGGCGTCAAGAGCCGATGTTGCTTCGTCAAGGATCAGTATATCCGGGTTTTTGATGAGGGCTCTGGCAATGGCGATTCGCTGTTTTTGACCACCGGATAGTTGCGCGCCGCGCGGTCCAACGTTGGTGTCAAGGCCTGCCGGGAAATCACTGATGAATTGGCAGTTCGCCTGTCTTGCAGCAGCCACTATCTCGGCTGTTGTAGCTCCCGGCACGCCGTACGCGATGTTCTCTGCTATAGTGCCTGAAAAGAGAACGGGCTCTTGAGACACTAATCCGATCTTTCGACGGAGAGACTTGGCATTCATTTTGGTGATGTCCTTGCCGTTAATGAGGATGCGACCTTCAACTGGATTGTAGAAGCGGAGTAGGAGCGATGCAATTGTCGATTTACCTCCACCAGAAGGGCCAACAATTGCAACATTACTACCCTGAGGGATTTCAAAGTCGAGATTTTTGAAAATGTTCACCGCCGGTCTGGTTGGATAGCTGAAGCTAACGTTCTCAAAGCGGATCGGTCCTCGAGCAGTTTCAACCTTCTCACCGTGTGTAGGGGATATCTTTGGTTCTCGGTCTTGGAGCTCAAACAGCCTGCCTGCGGCACCCACACCCTTCATGATCTCTGAATAGAAGTTGGAGACTCCGAAGAGACTTGAGCCTGCAAAGGCAGTGTACATGAGAAAAGATGTGAGCTCTCCCAGAGTTATACCGCCAGATGAGACTAAACCGCCACCGACATATAAGAGTACAAGGATAGTCATGTTACCCATGAGCCCAGTCTGTAAATAATATTAGTATGGCATGGAAATATCGGGGTTCTATTTGAGTAGGCTTACCGTGCTGAAGAAAGTAGCAGAAATGATCGACTCTTTCTTGCCCAATTCAAATATATTCTTGACCTGCTTGTTGTATCGACTGACTTCCGATACCTCAGCGGCAAAAGCCTGGCTCGTTTTCACATTTCCGAGACGCTCCTCTGCAATTTTGGTGAGTGTACCCAAGTTCTTTTGGATTGTACGGCTTAGATTGCGAATTGCACGGCCGTAGAAGAATGCTGAAATGCCGATAGGAGGGAGCAGAATAGCTAGAACGCTGGATAGTTGCAGGCTGACATATGCCATAGCACCAAACCCGGCAGCACAGCTCACAAGAGCTCTGAGACCATCCGAAAGGTTCTGAGTAATGGATTTACCAACGATGAGAGTATCAGAGCTCAGTCTGGAAATCAGATCTCCCACTCTGTTGGCGTCGAAAAACTCGGCATCTTGCACAAATGTTCGCCGGAACAGTTTTGAACGCTGTCTCGCCACAACGCGCTCGCCGACGATACGGAGAATGATAATCCTGCCGTAGTTGGCAGCGGCGCCCAGACACAGTATTCCGGCAAGCGCACCGTAGAACATGGTCGTGCTCATTCCAAAGAGACCTTCGGCATTTTCTCCTTTTGTCGCCAAGTCCATTAATTTACCAATGGCAAAGGGAATGGACATGGTAATGCTAGAAGAAATCAGAAGGAAAAAGAAAGCAAACCCGAGGTATTTTGCCTCGGGGCGGGCGATTTTGAGGAGCCGCCAGATCTCATTGACGCCAGGCTTCTTCCCTTGTTCTTTTGCTTCCCGTCCCAATTTTGCAGTCAAATTAATCTGCGCGGCTTGAGCAGCCCGTTCAGAAAGCTGGAAGCCTTGTGCCTCATCTTCAACGCGGCGATTGGCGTCGCGGATTTCTTGGTTTTCAGATTGTTTCGTCGCCGGCTGTGCGTTATTTACTTTTGGTGAAACGGATAAGCATCGTATCTGGGATATGAGGGCAGAGCCTTTAAATTGCCGATATGCTGGCGTGTTATGAACTATAGAAGCAGGACGTAGAAGCGATGCGCCTGGGGCAGGCTCGAACATGAAGAACCGTAATTGCTGCGCATTTCGAACATCGAGAAAAGAGCGACTTGCTGGATTAACTGCACGGCGCGACCCAACAGCAACTGAACGAGCAGGCGTGATCTCAGCGCGAGAGCTGAAGGCAGCCAGCAGCTTTGAACTGCGCATGGCTTCAGGCGGAGAACCGATGTGGGATGAGTTAATTAGAAGCCCATAACACGCAGGAAGATCAGTCAGTTCGCGCCCATGACCGCTGAGCCGACAGTCACAGTGTTGGTCACGATTGCATCCACGATGGAACAGAGAGCAAACAGTGAGAAGTGCGCAACTAAGTTGGTTAATCGTTGTGTTGGTTATTTCGTCAAAAGCCGGGCCCGACCTCGATCAACGCCGGAATCTCCGCGCGTGGTGTTTATTAGCATACGGCACGTAATTGTTACGGCCACGTCGAGGAGCCTCTGTAATAGCAGTGTGTATACGACAGCAGAGGCCGTTTTATGCGGTGCGTGGACGTGGTTATAAGATATCGGTCGTGGTATTAATTGCTCCCAACTCGGCAAAACGATTCTGCCACCGTCTTCCGCCCTGGCTCTGGATGTCAGATGAAGCTCATGGAAACTGATGGATTTAAGGCTTAAGCACGAGCAGACTTCAACAGGTGATGCTAACGCCGAGGAAATAAATATATGGTCACTCTTCGTCTCGTATCCTTGATCTGTCAACTACTCGATCGAGTCCAGCCAACACTCGTTTGCTATAAGACTCATTACCCAACCATCAGTACCGTACCCCGCGTCTGAAGCATGGTGCTCGACTACAGCAAATGGGACGCGCTGGAGCTGTCCGACGATTCGGACATTGAAGTGCATCCTAACGTGGACAAGCGGTCGTTCATTCGAGCCAAGCAGAACCAAATCCACCAGCAGCGACTGGAACGCCGCCACGAGATCGAAACTCTCAAATATGAACGCATCATTAACGACGGCCTGCTCGAACGCATTGATAAGCTTCTTGGCGCACTGCGTCAGCACGAGGACTCAACTCGTAACCCAGAAGAGCTTGTTTTCCAGTCTCTGATCGAGTCCGCGGGGGACCCTGCGAAGGACCAGCCGCCGGCACCGCCCGCTGGTGTCCATGCAAACGTGAAAGAGCAGCCCAAATACTCACAAATGGTGAGCTCGCTCGTGGATCAGGTGAAAAAGGAGCTCACGGATTCGAAGACGGAAACAACTTTCCCGGCGTACATTGCAGGCGTTCAGGGCCACAAGGACAAGGTTCTGGGGCTCCAGCAAGAATTACTCAAGAGACTGGCTGAGCTGGAGAAAGAGGAAGCAAGCAAGATTACTAGCGATAGTATACATACGGGATTTGATAGCTCATACGTTGCCAAATCGAGCTCTACCGGCAAGGCAAAGGCTGCCGAACAGAAAGTTGAGCTACTCAACCCGTCGTCTGTTGCCGATAAATCCTCAGGAGCAGAGGCTGATGTGGAGGATGACGATGATGACGATGATGCGGCAGACGTCCAGGTCAGCGCACTGGCCAAGGAGTTTGCTACAATCCCCATGTCGGATTACAAGTCGTGTCTTCAATTTATTTCTGAACACCCTCAAATCGTTGCGGAGCGAGAGACGGATGGACTATTGGTTGAAGCATTCAATAGTCAGATGGCTGGCAAAGTAGAATATGCGCGTCAATGCGTGCACCATGGTCTATTATTGCAGTACTGCCGCTCCTTGGGGCGAGATGGCATTTCGCTCTTCTTCAAGAGGTAAGTTCTAATCCACTCCTTTACGTTCGCTTAAGGACGGTTTAGCTCATTGTATTTCATCCGTAGAATCACTACAAAGGACCACCAAGCCGGCACATTATTCAGAAACGACGTGAATGAGACATACAACAAGATCAAGACACGCGCCGCAGAGCTAGCCAAGAATAGCGGTCCAGAAAACGACCCAGCCGGCGTTGAGCAGATCCAATTGCATGCTGTTGATCCAAACACTAAAATCAACATCTCCATACCCCCGGCTGACAGCACTGTGCCGGAAGAAATTGAAGCACGAAAAATCTTCGACTCATTCCCCCCAGGCTTGCAGAGGGCCCTTCACTCCGAATCCCTAGACGAAGTGAACAAAGTCCTTGGCAAAATGAGTGTGGAGGAGGCAGAAGAGATTGTGGAGAAACTTGGACAGGGGGGTATGCTCAGTCTTGAAGAGGGTATTGTTGATGCCACGACGGAAGAAGGCAAGAAGAAGCTCGAGGAGATTGAGGCTGAAGGGAGGAGGGAGAGGGCAGAAAGAGACAAAGAAGAAAAAGAAGAAAAAGAAGAGATTGGTCAGCCTGTTGAGGATCAGCTGGATTGATACGGTAACGATCATCAGACCATCCTCTTTCCTGAATCATACATATCTTATACATTTGTATGTAATTAGTAATACCTGTCATGGAACGGTCTCGTAAGGCTGTTTATTCTGCTGTCCGCAGTCCAAAAAGAAACTCCATTGCATTACCTATTAATCCATGAACAAGAATGGGAAACAAAGGAAGAGAAGTAGAAGGAACATATGTAAAGACAAAAAACAAATCTTGCAGAGGGATACATGTGGAGGGGAAGGGACAGGGGCTTGAGTTTCATGAAGGAAACAGCCATCACGCCCAATCCATGCTGAGTCAATACCAGCTAGACGGTCAGCGATTATTCCGTCCAACTCAACTGTAACTGTTTTTCTTATTTTTCCTCTCTAAACTCCAGATGCACCCGGGGCATTGGCATCCTTCCGCAAATCCAGCAGAATCTCACGGAAACGCTCCTTCCCGGAACCGCTGGCACCACCTTTAGCACCTTTACCGGACACGTCGACCAACTTGGCGATTCGTTCCCAGCTGGTGCCACCGGCAGAAGTGTCTTCTCTGTTGGCGAGGAATTGCTCGGCTTCGGCGCGGGCTTGGGCGCGGGCCTTGTCGGCACGGTTGCCGTAGGAGACATAAAAGTCATCAATATCTTCCTGAGCCTTCTTGATAGTGGCTGCTTTCTTTTCGGCGGCGGCTTCGGCTCGGCGGGCCAAATCGGCGTCTCTGCGCGCTCGCCATTCTCTGGAGATGCGTACGATGCATTAGCACATAGTCAAGAAAAAAGTGAGTGGGAAAGAACGGGGTAGAGCTGACTTCACGGCTTCTGGTTCTTCTTCTGGTTGTTTGTAGCTAGAGTAGCCTGTTTGCGGGAAAGGAGAGCCGGTGCCGGTGATTGTACCGCCGGGAGCAACAGCCTGTAATACACGATATATTAGAGATCATTGATTGCTGAATTATAAGGAAGAGGACACGGTTCCTACTTCATTTTGTGTGTCGATGGCTGGGAAGGAGGACTCGAATCCAGAGATCTCTTCCTCCGCAGCGTGCTGTGGGACGATATCATCACCTCCTAATAGATCGTTATCATCGACTGCTGCGGCCTGGTCGTTAGGAGTCGCGAATTGGTCGGCGTCGTCGCCTAGCGCAGCACGCTCACGGGCTAGGAAGTCATCGGCATCGGCGGTGTTGCTGTCAATGACTTCTGTTTGGCCTAGAAAAATTCGGTTAGCTTGTCCGCCTTGAGATATACAATGCGCAGGCGTAGGGAAACACACCTTCGTTGAAGTCTTCCAGAGAGGGGAAGCGGTCCGCCATTTTAGTGAACTCTGGGTGACTGTAATGTGAAGTATTGCCAATTTCGAGAGTAGATAGAGCAGAGCAAGACAAAAGGAGGGAGTAATTCGGAGCAGAAATCAGCCTGGGGTTGTTTGATTGTTTGAGATTGAGTCGAGTTGTTGTTGACTTTGGAGTTGGCAACTTCCTTCCTTATTTGGCGCTGGCTGAGCGAAAGTGCCAGGCGGCAGGATTCTGCCACCGCCTTTGTTATCGTAGCTCCAGCTTCAGCTTCAACTACAGATCTCGCCGCGTGTTTGACAGTAACCGCTCAGACTGCTGGTGGCAGTTGAGATTGGAGGTGGATTGGTACCAATTTGTCTCTTGCAGCTCACTTTCACTTTATCTCCCATTAGCTTTCTTGCCCTCACATCAACAGCTCTAGTCTGTTCTGTTCGTCAATTACAACACCCCAGATTTAGCCACGCGCCATGGCTTACAATGATGACGCTGTCCGTGCAAAACTCTCTGCACTCAATGAGACTCAGGAGGGTATCGTGACAGTGGCTCAATGGGTTATGTTCCACAGGCAAGTGCACAGAGCCACCTTCTTTATATACATATACGTGCCTGTAGATGACCATGGCTAACTTCATGGCCGCACAACTACAGACGCCACGCAGACCGAACTGTGCAGCTCTGGCTGCAGAAACTTCGAGACTCTCCAGCAAACAAAAAACTCAATTTGATATACCTTGCCAACGGTACGCCTGCCGCCTTCATTGAATGTGAATGACTACTAACAAATACACAGAGGTCGCGCAGCAGTCCAAGGCGAGACGCAAAGACGATTTCTTGATTGCATTCTCCCCAGTATGTGACACACCTACGCTTGCATTATATCAGAAAAAATCTAACAACAAAACAGGTCATTGCAGAAGCCACGGCAGTCGCTTATAAAGGATCGTCCACTGATATACAGCAGAAGCTGCGACGAGTGGTCGAGGTTTGGAGACAGCGTGGAGTATTTGAGCTTCCAATTCAGGAAGCTGTAGAAGCCCGTGTTGACGGTAAGTTCATCTTCAAACTGAACACTTGACTGCGTAGGACTAACTAGAATCCCTAGAACTGGACAAGTCCCGCTCATCTGGTAAAAAGCCTTTATTAGGCGGATCTATCTTCAGTTCGGGCACTGTACCGCCTGAACTACAACCTCTTATCCCGCTCCAAGTCAGCGTCTCCAAAGGCGCTGTGACCTCCGGCGCAGCAGTCAACACAGCCAATGCAGAGTTTGACAAGATGAATGACCCCGGCACGCCAACTCCATCAGCGCCAGTGCACGCAGCGCGCCTCAGTCAGCTTCTCAAGTCATTGGCGAACGCCGAGAGCTCGGTAGCAGAGATTATCAAATCCCGCCAGGCGCTCATGGAAGGCCTTGAAAAGATGCTCGAAAGCAACCGTGCGGCACTCGCGAGAGATACCGTTTTCTTGGCTCAGATGGGCGAGAAGAAGTCGGAAATTGAGGCGAGAAAGCGTGACGTCGAAGACGCGATTGTGCGCGGTCTTTCGGCAGAGGATTCGGCAACGGATGGCAACGGGGGAGGCCGAGCAGGTGATGAACCGAGTCGTCCGAATGTCGAGGCCCTGACGCCGCCTCCTGTGGAATCACTTACACCTACAGGGTCGCCTGGGCAGCCGCAGCAGCAACAGCGTTCAGAAACGAAAAATGGGCAACCGCCGCAGCCGCACCCATTTACATTGTCCGACCACAGCATGGACCTGTCTCCGGATACGTATGAGGGGGCTGCTGATGGTAGCGAGCCGAGAAATGGATTGAACTAGGCGAGAAAGTTGGTCCCATAAAGAAGGGATAGGCAGAGAAAACAAGAGCTTGCAGTGAAAACAAGAACTTGAAATTGGCTTGCAGTGAACTGGATTGGATTGGATACTATACACATAGTTAACAAATAGGTAGACTAATTAGTACCCAATTCAAGTAGAATTAAGTGCCTGCATATTTGTAAGTATGTTGATCATATTCACCCGACAAATATTACTTGCTAGTTCCTTTGTAACATGGATTAATGTACAACTACCAACAAAACGTTTCAAGAGGGACTGTGCATGCTTCTTTCATATGCCCGAGAATGGCTAGATGACAAGTTGTGAAAAAAGTAACAAAGAAATTAGAAAGAAGAAAGAAGAAGAAGAAGACAAAGTGATTCTATTATCCTAGCCTATCCATTCAACAACCCACCAGCCCATAACGACGAATAATCATACTCACGCTCGTCTTCAAGAGGACGCAAGAAATAATAATGCTGATAGAGACCTTTTGAATTTGTAGGTGCATGTGCATGCTCAATGATGATATTATTATTATCCATATCTTCAGCACTATTATCGACAGATCGAAGAATGGTTGTCCTGCGGCTTAATTGGGGGATTGTTTCGGTATTACTACTAGTATTAGCGTCATGGCTGCGACGTTTCGGTTTGAGGGCAACGAGGATAATCATTCCGATCATGAGGAGGATGAGAAGGAGGATGATTTTGCGTTTTGTTGTTTTGCGTTGGTAGTTGCTTGCCTGGGTCGGATTAGTTGTATGCCCGTTTATGATTTTCAAAAAGCATTCATAAATTTTTAAGAGGGGGGATGTACCACTTTGAGTTCTATATCGGCTTGTTTCACGTCTGTAGCCATGCGTTCCACGTTATAGTCTATCCTGTCGAGCATTGTGCCCTGGTCGATAATCATGGTTTGTAGTTCGCGGAATATATCGGACAGTTCGATGATGCCCTTTGCGATGTCGTTGATTTCGCGCTCGCGTTGCGCAATGATCGTCTCGTTTGCACCGCCTACGAGTTGTTTTTGAGATGTTTGTTGCAGTGTTGTCTGAGAGAAGGATCTGTCCGCGTCTGATTCCATCAGCGATGGGTCAGAGTAAGGGTTCTGAATAGGTGTTGCTGCTCGCTCAAATGGTAATGCCATGCCTTCGAGTTCGCGCAGCTCTAGACAATATTAGCGTTGTCTACGTGCATAGGGCAGAGAGTAGACGGGGACGTACTTCTCAAATACGTGCTTTGCTTCTTTCTAAACCGCGCACTTGCCTCCTGCACTCTTGCGGCGAGTGAAATCTGGATATTCCGGGCCATCGTCTCGTCTCCCTGGGTCACGCCTCCGAGTTGCTTCTGCTCGCGCACCATGCCTTCAATACGCTGAATCGCAGTCTGGCAACTGTGAAAACTGCGCGTGATTTCCTGCGTGTACTGTTCAATCAAGACTTCTTCTTCCTTTCGCGCAGCCTCGTCCCCGAAGCTGGGGAGGATGTGTTTCTGGTGCAGCTTATCGAGCCGTGCAGCCTTTTGCGCGATCTCGGCTAGGGTCTCGGTGACTTCGTCCTGCACGTCTACCCATCGAGGCGGCAAGAGATCCATCTCGATAATGGCATCGCCATCGTCCTCCAGTCCATCGGCGGCACCGGCAATTAGTCCTCGCCGCTCTTCGGAGAGGGATGGAGAGTCGCTGAAGCCCGGCGAAGGACCGAAGTAGCGTGGCTTCTTGGTGGGATGGTGTGCGAATGACTGGCGGTAAGAGATGTAGCTGATAGAGAGTGTTTGTTAGTTCCGATAGAAGAGGTGGGTGGCTCGTAGTTCGTACAGATTCGTTCGATCACGCCACATCGTGGCAGATCGAGCTTCTCAAAAGCTGGATTGTGCGGGTGTGTGTTGCGGCGTTACCATCCTCCAATGTGTATCTCCTTCAATGCAGTAATATGTTGGTGGCAGTCTACAACGAAGCACAGTAATGTATGCAGGCTGTAACTTGTTCGTTGTTATCATCAAGCAACGTCGAACTGTCCGTCCGCTCATTCCGCTTGGGGTTTAGCGCATATTGACGCCGCGGCCTGAGGCTGTGCTCTACGAGTGACGACTGTCCGGTGTCTAGAAAATACGAAGTAGCTATCGTCTTGATTAATGGAGCTAATGCGAACGCTTGTTTATTTGATCTTTTAAGGGGTAACATTATTAGCGTTGAGCTTGTCTTGTACTAATCTTTGGAGGCTGTCCGGCCTCGACAGCAATACCGAGTCTGCAGGTAACAAACAGCATCAGCCTGTTACCTATGTACCTAGGTATATTGTATATTCCTGTTGAGCCATTGCTGGGACTACCATATCAATGTGATCTGACTCTGTAGATTTACCTAGGTATGTTGCATGGGATATGTGAGATGAGCACTTTGCATTGCGTACGCCTGTAGCGTCTCTATAAACTACATGTAGACAGTGCTCAGCTTTCAGCCCCCATCCAGCACAACCAAGGCAGCACTACATACTTAGAAGTTATTGGCTCAGCTCTAATATACTAATAATATCTACTCCTCATCATAACTACTGTTTCTCTCGCTGTTCGAACTTCGCAGCTGCTTCTTAAGTAACGTAGGCGGTCAGCCACTCAGCCAATCACATATCCAGATACATACAACGCTAAACCGTTCCTGGCATAGGGCCACGCAGTTTCGTTGATGATTGATCCATCTCTCTTCTGCTTCCTCATCTCCCAACTAACACTCTTTCTCCTCACGACTTCGGACCAGCAGTTTATTCGCATTCCTGACACTTTCGCCCGTTTATTCCTATCTTTTTCTCTAGTCCCCCTTCACCATGGTACGTGCGCGATCTTTGCTTCCCATCTCGCTCGTGGCTGCAGACTTGTGTATCCCCCCACAACTGCGGGGCAGCAACGCAAGACTTCGACTGTTATTCAGACTTTCAGACTGACGCTGGGGTGTGTGTTTTGCAGGCTGATTCTTTGACCGAGGAGCAAGTTTCCGAATATAAGGAGGCTTTCTCTCTTTTTGTAAGTTCAGCTGCTATATTTTTCAATTCGCTGGGATCTAATCTAACCAACGTGCAACTGCCCCGTGCAACAGGACAAGGATGGCGATGGTGAGTAAAAAAGACATTTCCCTTTCTCGACTAGAATTGCAGCTCAGAATAAGACACATTATACTATCTGGCAGCGGTCTGACTGAGCTGATATAGGCCAAATCACAACGAAAGAGCTCGGCACTGTCATGCGTTCTCTCGGCCAGAACCCCTCGGAATCAGAGTTGCAGGACATGATCAACGAGGTTGACGCTGACAACAACGGCACAATTGACTTTCCTGGTACGAACTTGATTAAATGTGACTTAAATGAGTGGTTCTGGACTCTGGCTAAATTGGTGAATCTAGAATTCTTGACGATGATGGCTCGCAAAATGAAGGATACCGACTCCGAGGAGGAAATCCGTGAGGCGTTCAAGGTGTTCGATCGTGACAATAATGGATTCATTTCTGCGGCTGAGCTGCGCCATGTCATGACCTCGATCGGCGAGAAGTTGACTGATGACGAGGTTGATGAGATGATCCGTGAGGCTGACCAGGACGGTGATGGAAGGATCGATTGTGAGTGCCTAACACATAGTCAGGGATATAAGGAAGAGAGAGATGTGACGTAAAGACTAACCAGTTCTGCTAGACAACGAATTCGTCCAGCTCATGATGCAGAAATAAGCGCGTCTCTTCTCTGTTTGTTTGTATGTGTTGTATGCGAGGGTCCAGAGTTTCCCGTCGTGATTTTCTCCTCGTTGTTTTGGACATATATAAGCGGGCTGTGATTCTGCTGTGCTGTGCTGTTGTGTTGCGTTACGACGATGACGATGATGACCAAAGGACAGGCTGCCTCGCTGGTCATCATTTCTCCTCTTTCCCGGAATCGATGGGCGGAAATGTTCTCTTTATACTTCTCTTCCTTTTTCTCTTAACCCTTGGGAAATCTGGAAATGGGACAGGGTCTTCGAACTTTTTTCTTTTCAATCATATTTAGTCATTGACTGGGGAATCTTTCTTTCTCTTTCCTTTCTAATTACCGAACATATCCATCATCTTTTACTTTACCCTCTTTCATAAAAACAGATATTGTATCATAAAGTATTTCTGATCTACCGATTAAACCGGAAAAGCTCCATATATTGCCTAGCCAGATCAACACCTTCCAACCCGTCTTCCTCGTCATCCTGCTGCTGCTGCTGCTGCGGTTGTTGTTGTTTTTGTGACACCCAACTTCGATCCAACGCAATCGCCTCGCGTCTTTTCTGGCGGCGTCTAATCTCGCGCTCCTGCCATTTCACGCCCCCGTCTTCTGTGTGAGAGCGTCGTCGCTGACTCAGTTTGGCTTTCACCTCGCGCCCCACGTCAGCTACCAGGATCGATTCGCGGATTGCCGCTTGCTGTTTTGTGTCGGTGATGATGTGCTGGGTGATGGCAAGATGGGCCCAGAAGTCGCGGATGAGTTGGGCGATTTGGGTGTATTCGGTGTTGATTTCGGCTTCGGTGGGGATGTAGGGTGTTTCTTCTTCTTTTTCTTCTTCTATTCCTTCTATTTTGATGTTGATGTCCATCGTATCCGGGACTGGTGCGAGGTCATCTGCACCGTTTTTAGACTTGTGGTAGTGGCGGCTGTTTAATGGCGAGGTCGGTGACAATGCAGCCGTGATAACCGATGGTCCTCGCCATTCAATCTCCATAATCGTACCCCTCACTCTCGCCTGGGGCTGCATCTGCCGCAACTCCCCCAATCGCACGCGAAAGTCGCCGACATCATACACCGTACCGGTTACCGTGACGGTGTGTCGATGACACCAGATAGGCTCGCAGCTGCGCACGAAATGGCGAAATATTTCTGCTGATGAAGTGATTGGCACAGTGGACATGATCATATGCGCCGTTTTCTGTGCTGCAGGATCATTCTCGACGACGTTATCACCATCATCATCATCATCCACAGAGGCATATATGAATCCCAGCTTGGGATAGTTGGTCATTGATAAAAACTGCACGTAGCGCGGTTTTGAAGGAGCTGGGTTGGGCGCGTGTGCCGAGGCGGGGAGACATGATGGCGTGTCTCTCATGAGTTTGTGCTCTAGTCCCCAGCGTCCAATGGGGATGGCTTCGTCGCCGTACACAGACCGCAGGCGCTCTGTGAGAGGGCCCAGGATATGTGGTGCGCTGGGACTGGAGGGGATGAAGTAGACTCTGCGAGGGATTAGATTTGTCTCTATACACTATAGTATACAGAGGAAAAGAGGTTTACCCTGTATGCGGCATTTCCGTGGTTGCCCGAGTCACTCGACGGTCAATACAGGAAGTTTTTTTTGGCAGTCAAACGCAGTGGAATTGAAGTGTAGATCAGTCGACGACAGTTGGTAAATGAAGTGATAACTGAATTTATTGCAAGCAATCTGTGGACTGGCCGTGTCTGGAGATGCTGCAGCCTGGACGATACTGTCAGACTAGAGTGAAGTCTCCTTATTTCCTGTCAGATGGTATATATGAATCCATAGATAAACGACCTAGAGAAGATCAATGCCATAAATCAATGGCAGGACTATTGTTTCCTCGTTTCCCTGTCCCGTCGAGGCCGTGCTGGTCGTGACGACGTCCAAAACAAGCATTTTGAGGTTCCCGCCCCAGTGGGGCTGGCGATTCCTCAGTCAACACAATAGGATCTGATAGTTAACCATCCATTGATTGACAATTCCCAAAGCGAGGGAGGAACGAATGAGTATGCTTATTATCTGGCCAGAGTCGATGTCCGGGAACGCTCTGTTCAATTGGGACAATCAGGGATCCCTGAAAGTTGAATGATGCTGAATGAAGATCAGCTTAAGCCTTAATCAACGACTCCACTCCTCAGCCCCATACCGTATACGGCAATTATACACCTGAGGCAGCAAGGTGTGACAGACAACTCTTCTCTCCTCTTCGTCTGTTTGCTGCTTCTTACTGCTAGCAATGCACAGCTGCCACCCTCGCTCGCTCTTCTACAGCTGTCCCAAGACATGATTAATCATTGCGTCTGGATATCGACAGCTTGAATTCTCGATAATCAATTCCCACTTTTAGATGTCAATCGCTCATTCCTTTGTGTACATCGCAATACAGCGTAGCGCCTCTGCTGAGTTCTTTCCGCCAACAGCTTTCTGCCAGCTCACCCTACAATCTTTGATCAGATTGGATCCGATGTTGAATAGACAGGAATCACTTGCAGATTCCGTCACTTGACGCCTGGTTCGGTACGACACTGCTATACAATTACGTATCGAGTTTTGGTTGCAATATGTCCCTTGCTCGCAGGAGACTGATTATACCGGCCTTTATTCTCACGATCATTATATACATTCTCTATAACAGCATTGAAACCGACATTGAAATTGACGAACCTTACGCCAATCCTCCCACCCCCGAAGTCGATGAACCCGTTCACTGGCAAAAGCAGCACGAACAGTACCCGGTAACCGAATACATTGCGCTCCCCAGCGACCCCCCGTCGAAGCCAATCCCCAAAATTCAATATGACTTCCCAGGGGAAGACCCATCTGACCGCAAGAGACGACTCGAGAGGCAGGCTGCCGTAAAGGAAGCCTTCCTGCATGCCTGGACGGGATACAAAGAGCATGCCTGGCTGAAGGACGAGGTGTCGCCCATAAGTGGGAATTTTGTCAATAGCTTCTCGGGCTGGGCGGCCTCTCTCGTGGACACCCTGGATACCTTGTTGATTATGGGCCTGGACGACGAGTTCCAGACGGCGCTGAAAGGGGTCGAGGAAATTGATTTTACAACCACATCCGATAATACTATCAATGTTTTTGAGACGACTATTCGCTATATGGGAGGCTTGATGGCAGCCTACGACTTGTCGGATGGGAAATATCCGGTCCTGCTGCAGAAGGCGCAGGAGTTGGGGGAGTTTGTATACGGGGCTTTCGATACGCCGAATAGAATGCATGCAGCGCGGTGGACGTGGAAGGAGTATGCTTGTGCCATTTTTTGTTTTTGCCTATGTAAATTTGTGACTAAAATACAAGTGCAGGTCTCTCAGGGGAGCGCCGCTGCAAGCTTCACACAAAACTCTCCTGGCAGAAGTGGGATCGCTGAGTGTTGAATTTACACGTTTAACTCAACTCACGGGTGATCCTAAATATTTCGACGCCATTCAACGCATCACCAATCATCTGGAGAAGGCCCAACGGAAGACCACTATCCCAGGACTGTGGCCAATGACGGTTGACCTGGAGAACCTAGATTTCACCCGAGACGCACAATTTACTCTCGGCGGCATGGCAGACTCGACATACGAATACCTCCCGAAAGAGCATCTGCTCCTTGGGGGGCATACAGACCAGTATAGACGGCTCTACGAGGCAACCGTGGATCCAATCAAGAAGAACCTATTGTTCCGCCCGATGACCCCTGACAAGGCCGATATTCTCTTCAGCGGCACACGGATCGGAAAGCACATGTACTACGAAGCGCAGCACCTCAGTTGTTTCGTTGGGGGCATGTTTGGCATTGGAGCGAAAATCTTCGATCGCCCGGAAGATTTGATCACGGCGCGGAAATTGGTAGACGGGTGTATTTGGGCTTATGACGTCATGCCAACGGGACTGATGCCTGAAATTTTCAAGCTGAGTGCATGTGACAGTTTGAATGAATGTCCGTGGGATGAGCAGACTTGGCTGAAGGGCTTGCGTAAGGGCTCTCGTCACGACGACGTTAGTGATGCGGCAATGCGGAAGATGGCTGAAACAGAACGGCTTCCACCTGGGATAACAATGGTAACTGATGCGAGATATATTCTGCGGTGTGTTTTTTTTTTCCCTCCCTCTTGGCTGCTTATGACAAAAGCTGATCCAGGACAGACCCGAGGCTATCGAATCCGTGTTCATCATGTACCGCATCACAGGCGACACGACGCTGCAAGATGCAGCGTGGCGCATGTTTACAAGCGTTGAGAACATGACGCGGACCGAAATTGCGCATGCTAGCATTTTTGACGTGCGATACACGGAGACGACCAAGTTAGATAAGATGGAGAGTTTCTGGATGGCAGAAACGCTCAAGTACTTCTATCTGATCTTCTCGGAGCCGGACTTGATTAGTTTGGATGACTATGTGCTGTAAGTTATTACCATCCACACCCATCTTATAGTTGAGTTAGTACATGGCTAACACGAAATAGGAGTACGGAAGCGCATCCTTTCAAGCGCGCGGCGTGATGATCAGTCAGCGGCGAGACGCGCTCTACCTAGTCAGACTAGCTGGCTGTTAGTGTTGTGGAAGAATATACATATGTTGTACCATGTCTGTTACATACGTAGATTAATGTAGATGTCGTACCACCGGGATGGTGTCGGATCTGATTAGCGGGGCCCCACCCTGCCGGACGCTCCGATTTCGGTATCCAATAATACCGCATCGATACGCCAGTATTACGGAGTACCGTCTACCATTGAACTAGGAGCTTACCTACTAGTATATTAGACTAGTTACTATTATCTAGTTAGTATCTAGCTAGCACCCATTGGATTCTACCGGGATTAACGAAACGGTACCTGGCACCAGGCATGCTGCCCTCCGCATTAGTAGTCCGTAACTAGTCATGCAGAACAATGCATACCCCGTATATCCGGCGTCGAAGCTGTAGCTACGTGACTTCAAGGCAGTGCTGTCAGACCTCCGTATTGAATATTCACATGCTGGTACTCCGTATGGAGTACTCCGTAAGCAACTGAAGAATGCAGTGTATCGTGATACAAAGATTACACGTATCAAATACATACAATCTCGGCTGGTCGGTTATCTGATGGCGTCAACAGCTCTCATTGGTGCGCACGGCCTGTCAGGGCCCCACATCACCTGCCAAGCGCAAAGTCCGTCAATCCTGCCTCCTGCTTTCAGTATTATTTCTCTCTCTTCCTTCCAACATTCTCCTCTCTTTATATCTAGTTTTCCCTGTTTTCGCTGTACAGAATAATGCTATAGTTGCAGCTCAATTCTCCTTTTTCTGCGTCTTCTGATTGCTACTTTCACCTTGGATTGTCTTTTTTTTTCCTCGTTCTATTTCATATGATCCTCCGTCTTCGGCAGCGATAACGCCATCCTTGCAAAGTGCAGTTTCTGCGGAATTCAGGTCGTTGTTTCGGCTCGTTTGCGAGCGTCTCACGTACAGTCCGTGGGACGGATAGAGGCTGTCTTTTCACCGGTATGTTTGGACGTTTTTGTTTTTGCTTTTGCCGCGTACAAATGAATTGCCCGTCGAGTACACTGTTTTGTAGAGTTGCCACCCCGCCATGTCGGCTCTATGAGGACGTTCATATTACGCAACGCATGGGATAGAAGAGGAAAAGAAAATGCAATTGAATATAGCTATGCGCGAATATGCTAACGCTATTTCTATCTGTCAGGCAAAATGCCCTCGGCGGTTGCGCCTCTCTCCACGAAGTCTCCCATCCCAACCACGTTGACGTCACACCCTGGCAACCCTGTGCCGGAAGAGCCACACAATATACCACATATAAAAGAACCCGGTGTCAGCCATGATTTCACATCAGCAGCCTCAGATCGCTCTGTTTCCGCGCCCTCTGAGAGCGACGCGGACACTGTCGAAACCCCGGTCACGGCACACTCCGATGTCGACGACAAAAGCGAACGGCGCGGCGTAAGCAAACGGCGCGCGTCGACTGCTCTCATATCGGAAAGCTCTGAGGATGTGCAGAGAATACTCGGTAACATTGGTGCCGGTGGCACGCAACTGGTAGAGAAGATTTGCTGCGGCGGTGGCTGCTGTCTATCCCAGCCGTTGCCTAGCTCGGAACAGGTCGTTTTGAACCCAATTCGGACGCCAGATAACCCGGCTTATCGAAGCTTGAATTTGAAGATTCGCACCCTTGCACTGGATACCGAATTGACTAATGTGGTCCCTCTTCCGGAGAAGACTGTCTCGTTTGGTCCTGTCTCCGGTGACGCCGTGGATGTGCAGTTGGGACCGAAAGATCATCCGCCTGAATTTGTCCAACCACATCCTCCTTATCACGTCTTTCAAGCGCCATTGCATCATGCCCGTGAGCTTACCAAGCCGGGGGCTGAGAAACGTACGTACCATTTCGACATTGACGTTACCGATTACCCTGTGGAGGGCGGAGATGTTGATTTCGTCGTGGGCGGGGCAATCGGAGTTTGTCCGATGAACAGCGATGAAGCCGTCGACAGCGTATTTAACTGTCTCGGCATTCCAAAGCCCATTCGCGACAAAAAGATTATAGTGCGCACCACTTCTGGGCGCTGGCCGACTATCTGGGGTGAAGACCAGGCTCGAGCACTGGTAACTACGCGCCGAGAGCTGCTTAAGTGGTGTTCTGATATTCAGAGCTATCCGCCGACCAAACAACTCCTCCGTGTCATGGCGGAGTACGCTTCGGATCCTCACGAGAAGAAAATTCTCATTTTCCTCTGCTCTGGTCAAGGGCAGAATGTCTTCTGCGACCTGCGGACCGGAGCGCATGTCTCTATCGAACAGCTCCTGCACGCCTTTCCGTCAAGCCTCCCGCCTCTCGACCACCTTCTCTCGGTACTGGGAGCGCTCATGCCACGCTTCTACTCTCTTTCTCAAGACCCGACGATTTCCTGCACTACGCGTGGCGAAGAATGCCGGCGCTTGATCGAAATCGCAGTGACAGTCCATGAAACAAACGATTGGAAGCGCGGCACACGGTCCGGCGTCAGTTCCGGGTTTCTACAACGTCTCGCTGAGCAAGTAATTGCCGCAGAGCGCGCCGGCATTGACCCGAAGACGCTGCATCTGCACATACCCATGTTCCGCGGCCTTATGAAGAACCCGCTAGCCCGGGAGTTTGTGCTCGACGGACCGATGCTACTTATCGGGGCTGGAGTAGGCATTGCGCCGTTCCGCGGATTTGTGCAGCGACGACTCAAGTCTGCGAATTGTGCGAACAAAGTGTGGGTTCTACAGGGGATTCGCGACTCTTTACTCGACGAGCTGTACAGCGGCGAATGGGGGGTGCACGAAGAGCAGGTGAAGAAAGTGGTGCAGAGTCGACGGGGCGAGAGCCGGTATGTGCAGGAGGAAGTGCGGCATCAGGCGGACCTGGTGTGGTTTGTGATCAATGCGCTTGACGGGCGGGTGTTTGTGTGCGGGAGTAGTAAAGGTATGGGCGAGGGTGTGGAGGATGCGCTGATTGAGGTTGCTATGGCCAAGGGCAATTTGAATTTTCAGCAGGCGAAGGAGTTCTGGGAGAGTAAGAAAGAGGCTGGGCAGTACATTGCAGTGAGTTTACCCTATGCTCTAGCCTCAAACTATTCTGTTTCTTTATTTTCGCTGACCTTGGGGGCAGGAAACGTGGTAAATTTATTCCTTACTCTTTTTGCAACTCTGGGCGTTTCGGTAGCATATTTGTGATTTACCCTAGATATCTATACATAGTTGTGCAAAGAAGCCTCGCGGCGGTTATCATATTTACCTACAGGCCAGTCCTATACCTGTAACTAGGACTACTTCCAAGGGATACCTGATGTACATCCCTTGAATCCATATCTAACTGCAGTATTGGAAATGCCTCGGCGTATCCTCGGGCTCGGTGCTCCTTTCCTGTCAGATCTAACTGTTTCGTGCTGACCTTTTCTAGAATGTTGTCTGTGATAAATAACGTGTTCTGGACGATCCCTCACGATCGACAATCGATCGGCTCAGCTATGCAGTGGGTAGATGGGTAGGTAGGTAGGTATGTGGCTGGTTAGGTAGCAGTGCATTCCAGCTGTCAAGCATGTGGGTTCCGAGCGTTGATACCTATCTGTGTGTCTGTCTGTCTGTATCCACTGTCCAGTGTCCATTGTTAGGGTGATGGAGAATTTCTATCTGATATACTACTACGTACGTAGTTATGTACTGTGCTGTACAAAGGGGGTGGTCACCCCTTGAAGCCCAAAATGGAATGAAAGAGTAGGAAACTACGCTTGAAGGAGGGACATTTCCATAGTCAGACAGCTACATCTAGGGACTGCGTAGACGGTAGTTGTAACTGCTGTTTTTGTCTTGATACAGATGAAAAGCTGTTACACGGCGTAGTTATGGCCGTACGAATTTGAAATTCTACTTCTGATCTCTTAGCTCTTAGCTTTTAGGGTAAGGTATGTATGTATATGACAGGTCTAATGATCAATTCTTACTTGTGCGCAGTGTGCATAGTACATACTACCTAGGCTTGGCTGCAGCCTTGATCTGGAACGCACTGTAGGACGAAACCCCAGGTTCATCCTTACATCGTGCATGCCTACCATATGCATGCTGATAACTACTAGATACATGCAGAATAACTACACACCCCCACGGCCAGTCAGTGGTGCAATGCAAGCTGCTGCACGAGTGGACGCGAGCGGAAAGGGTCGGACTTTTTGATTGTCCTGATTCTCATCGACAGACAATATCTAGGTACGCCATTAGGTATACAAAGGGAGTTATACATTCATCCGGTAGTTACCTACCTACCTAATATGTAGTTATGTGGCTCAACTCTATACTACGAGTTCTCATGGATCGATAGATACTAGCGTCTTTTTGATCCATGTCCACGATTCCACGGTAGCCAACATACGTAGTAAACTTACTTTGCTGGCTAGTACGTAGTACTAGCTAAGTGATCATCCTGCATGAAAATCGGTGGTGTGGCAGGGTTGGCACTAGGCCCCGGGGTGGACACTGGAGAGAGAGGAGGAGTTCGTAGATAGGTCACATTCCGGACTCGCCGGTTCATGCAGACATTGTACAATGCAGAGTGAAAGAAGTCGATTGATGCATTGGCAATGAATATTATTATTAATTCCTTCAAATGGGTAGGCACATGCCATAAATGATAATGGCAGGTCGGTACGGAGTTGCTATCCCCTCGTCTGGGAGCTAGTGTACGCTAGTGTACGCTAAAGAATCCAATATATTATTGGCTGAATGGGCATCACCGCCTTCAGAAGCTCTCACCGCCCTGGCTTCCAATTTTCTTTCGGGATCGTGGTCATATACAAATGACTAGAGGAAGAGATCAAATAACGAATCCTCAACACTGAATATAAAATACAGATTTGAAGCTATTCACATATCCTAAAAGAGTAATCAATATAGAATTAACGTGTATGGAAGTCCTGGAAGCACGATTTTCCGGATTCGGGTCGACAAAGTGGCAGGTCGCAGGCTTTACACATAAACTTCGTAAATCCTATCCCACCCCCTTTTTGGCGTTTAGGATTCTTATATTGACACCAAATACAGCGCTTTTGAACGTCTAGATAACTCCGTACACAAATATGTGGTAAGGATTCATTCAATCGCAGTTCTGGCAGTTGTAGGTCCTCTGTCTTGCGCTTCATCGGTTTCATTTGATACACCATATTGAGGGGCCTGAAGGATAACAACTGTTTGCAAAGCCGCCTTCGGAATTCCACCTGAGAATATGAAGCTATTCCCAGCTCTTTACAATGTAAAGAGTGCAGTTTCCAGGCGTTGATAACGCCAACATCTAAGCACCAGTTCCATAAAGGCCACCATGAGCGAAAAGTCTTTGTATGAGTCTCATATTCAGCTCGATGCTGATTGGCTATATCTACCCCTCCCATATAATAATTGTAATCGTCAATAAGACGTGGAATAAGCATATTTTTGACCGCTTGCTCCCCAAATTCCCGATGCACTAAAGGGCCATTTGTTGACGTCTTTTGAGGTCTTCGGCGCTCACGCTCAATATAATCATCTGTCTTGTTAACAGTATGAATTGTAGTAAGGCAAAGGACAATATTATTATCTTGCCATGCAACGCAAAGGACATCTTCGACGGGGATAGCGCAGACTTTGTGATATGGGATATAGTTGCTCAAATCCTTCAGCTTTTTGAGCAAAATAGGGAATTCCTTGCCAGCAGAAGTATGCCGAGTAGTGCCACAAGCTCCAATTCGTATCTCACGAAGCATTTTGAATAGCTCAATGCTAGTAAAATAGTTGTCGAGGTACACGTTGTAACTGCGCTCGTTTTTTGGTAAATTCTGTACAAGCTCATATACCATTTGGCCCGTTTTTGTAAGTTCAGTTGGCTTTCCTATCTCAATGACCCCCTGCGTACGGCTTGCCGGATAAAAATAGTAAATATAACCATGATCTGCAAGCACGAATAGCTTAAAACCTTAGCTGATAGGTTTATTAGGCAATTTAAAGGTATGAGAAGATCTTCCGTGGCTTCGAACCATTGCCTCGATACATTTGCTGAAGGAATATATAGCTTTTTTGAAGCTTTTCGCAGTATATCAAGAATGATATGAACTTTATGCCACCACATACCGCTTAGTTGCTCTTCGCTCATTCGTAATTCTTGCTCCAGGGTGGGCTCCGGGGGGGTAATGAGTTGTTGTAAATCCTCCGAGGACCTCAGGAGGTGTTGATATATGGAAATATCGCTTCAATTGCTCATATCGATATTGTGTTATATGAGCAGATAACGGGTGCCTTGCATGAACAGTATCATTATCAAGAGCCTCATCCCAGTAATCTTTTAGCTGTGGTTCTCTAGTAATTCCCATATATATTTGAGCGCCAACGAAAACTTTGAGTTCTTCCGGTGTCGTTGAATACCAAGATCGGTGGTGTAGATTGTGGTTCTTTGATTCTTTCGCATACGCGTATAAATTTGTATTGGTGGCGAGAACTTTCCATAAAGGTTAGGTGAGGAATAGAGTAAATAGTTGATATGGGTTCATCGCGTCAATCTGGGGGGGGATTCGTGGCCGGGGAGGGCGATTTTTATCGGTTTGTAAAGGCTCAAATTCCACATCATGCGCCTCCGGAATCTGTGCTAAGATTGACATACCCTCGGCTCTTTTTCCCGTTAATTTTGGCTGGGAACTAGAGCATGTTGGCTATATCTCCAAAGCTGTATTTGCAGGTGCTGATTCCATGCTTTTCGACGTTTTTGTATGGCCTCAAAGTGAATATATTTGACGTTAATAGGGGTTTCCATACATGAAATATTCTGCCAATTTTTGAACTCTGGCCTATTGCTATTTTGACCAATGGGAAGCTACAGAGTCGGGCCCCAGGGGCCACTACGGCCAATGTGGCCAATGAGAGACCAAGAATCTATCCTGGGGGCTATTAGCGCACACTAGCGTACACTAGCTCCCAGACGAGGGGATACTGCTTTAGACCAGTAAATACTAAAGCTTCCTCCAGGAAAGTCTAATGATCCTAAGGTATCCACAACGACCTCACCTGTGAAGACTTGCATTCACTTTTTAAGGGAGACTTATGATTCTATGAATTAAAGCACCAATACGAATCATGTACTGCGCAGACTCGATATTCAAGAAGTCTTAGAAAGGCATGAATAAGTAAGGGGGTTTTAGTACTAGTAACTAACGAAGGATAGATTTAAAATGCTAAAAAATAAAGTACAAATTACATGGACGATCCCTGATCTGTTCCTCGACGGAAAATATTCAAGTGGTTCAAAAATTTGGGCTCTAACTCTCCATGAGAATACTTAGGTAATGTTACCTACAGGACTTCAATTTATACCTAGGTATTTAATGTACCTATGGAGGCAAGGGACGTAGAGTACAGTTTTAGTTACGGAATATTCAACAATGTATATGCAACAACCTCTCGGTATATACTATATAGTCCGTTGTTAAAATAAGCATGATTTAGTAGTTGTTGCATAAACAGCTTTAAGGTAAGTTAATTGCTTGTTTAAGATCTATAACAGAAGTCCTTGCGAAACAATGTTGAAAGATCACAAATTGACACAGCCGCGAGACATGAGACGTAGGTTATAGGATAATATTTAATAATCTTAAAGACTGAAACTTAGAGAGGCACAGATCATGGTTAAGCAAAATAAGAGCATGAAATAACTTGCAGATCTTCGGGCATATTTTCAAACCAGTGCAGCAATTAGTAACTTATGCGAGCGAATGCGGCGCCCTTGATCTGACGAGCGGAGTCCATGTCTCGAAATATTTGGCTCCATGAAAGACAAGGGGACTAGAATTATTTACACGGCAGACGTTCTTCATTCTTTGAAGAATTGTCAAACAAGAGATGGTAATGAAGAAAACATACATCATCCTTATACTGAGCATCAATTCTGCTGCATCCCTTGGGCGTGACAAAGCAGATATCTCCAGTTCCTTAATTCTGTACCGCAGTTCACCTAAGTCGGCGGTGATACCAGGTGCCGTCTGCGAAGTATCTTAATCAAGGGAAACTTAAGTTAACAACGCAGTCAATGATTATTGAGAATGAAATTCCATCAATTGACGAGCAGCGCCGCTAAGATTCCATTTCCTTTGTGAAAAGGGGAAGTACCCAAAGTTCGTGCTCTGTAAGCAAATGTTCTGCGAACGATCTCTCAATTTGCATGGTCGTTTGTTTCCTTCTGCTTCACCGCCTGCGAGCGTCGTTCGTTGCTTCTGCCTGTAGAAAGTAATGAGGAAACCAAGTCGAGATATTATTGAGCCCGGTGTAGAACTCAATGGTACAGGATATCACTGACGCATTATCTCTTGTATTTTTGCAAAACTCGCCTCGAAACTGTCATTCCATCTCTGTCTTGTTTCTACAAGATCGGGTAACTGCGACGTTGTGGATGAAGGCGGATTCGATCCAACTGATGATGCAGCCGATGGATTACTTGTTGAGTCGGGCATGGTTTCAGAGCGAATCTGTTGTTATTCGGAAAGGTTGGTCATGGTTCTTATTTATAGGGAGAGAAGGTTAACAGCCCTCACACAGCATTGGTACGTACTAGTTCTGTGACGTGTCTCCGTGGGTGCACTTTCTGTGTGCAAGTGTGGCGATGTGACTTATAGCCTTTAGATTACTGTTATACGTAGTACAGCTCACTGAGCTCAGGGCAGGAAAATACTATAGTAAACTCGGGGCGATTGGGCGGATCGGGACGCTTCCCGGCGGCAGCTAACCAAGTTAGCCCTAGTAGTTTTCTAACAGCCATTCATGATTCGACAGGCGACACACCTAACAACTTAACTTAGTTGTGTGCACTGTGCGCAGTTTATTGCAGTGCGAGTCTGCATTTGGTTGTGTACGGATTGCGAGCAAGCGATTTAATGAAGGGAGAGAGGCAGCCTTTATATTTGCGATTAGGGGATTTTAAAGAAAGGGCAAGAAAAATGACAGCCCATGAAACAGCCAAAGCCATTTCTGTTCCATATCGCGGTCAACTTTCAAGATGTCAGGCAGACAAGCTTCAGGCTTCAAACTGCCTCGGATTGTACTAGTAAAGGGAAGGGGTCCTATCGCGAACGCTAGCCAATCAGATCCTACCGGCTCCACTTCCCGTCCCGTGTTTTGCCGCAAGACTCTGAACTCTCAACTCAGTCATGGAGCACGGAGCACGTAGGTAAGCTAACTAACTGCTTACGCACTAAGTCAGGGCAACCGGTTCGGCGGTAAGAACGTCTCTTTTCACCGGTGTCATGCGATTATTATTCATGAATCAGCAGATCTGGTGTTTCATTGCTTCTAAGCGAGCAGGCCCAGCGGACAGCACCTAGGCAAGTATCTTTGTAGTATGTACCCATGCAATGGCATGTATGTACGTGCGTAGTATCGGCTAGTCGCTTAGCTGTAAGTGTGATGCGCACTACAACTACGTTGGCTAGTCCGTACAGCTTGGAAATGATTACTTGTTCTATTTATGGGAGAAGAAGGATGAAACTAAAACCGACGACCTCGGGAGGCGGTGACTGTCCCTGGGGTGGAACCCTGCAGTAAATATATTATCGGCGAGGCTAACGCGTTTATCTGAAAAAGAAACCAAGACTGAAGTGCAGGAAAATGAATGCATACCGGATACTCCGTACTTAGGTACCCCGAACGTACCTTAGCTAGGTAGGAGCCCTCGCGCATCCCAGTTTAAGTGACAATTATTTGCAGCTGTCATGAGCGTCACGCTTGTGAGCTTGCCGGTTGCCGAAGATCGACCGAGAAGATTTCGTCAGCGTAAATTCACTACAAGTTATCAGAGACTAATTCATTCAGTCATCTTCCGTAGTTAAAGGTACTTTAAGGCCATGGTTTAACTAAGTTTGAGTTAACTTATGTAGCACCTATTGGTCATTTGAACCCGCATTTTGCTATCACAAGTTTTAGTTACATCCCGACATCCAGGCTGCCACTATCCCTAGGTACTTACCTAGGTAGGTTCGCTTTTATACAACGTAACTACGTAGTACGTCCTATGTAGTGCCCAAGGAAGTTACCTAGGTAATAGCCAGATAAACTGGAACCATCCAAGTGTATTTCGCTCGAAACAAATAACTAACTAGTTACGTACTCCGCATTATGTAAGTACATAAATGACAACGGAGTTGAACCCCAATATACGCGCCGAGTCATCTAAGTGATAACGCATTTCCCTAGTAATCTAACCCCGGTGCCATCAAAATCGGTTATGGTATTTTCAAGTTGGTATGTACTACGTAGTAGTAGTAGTTCGTACTAATTTACCCATACCCATAGCTGGGCCGATCTTCGGAAATATTTCTCCACTTGCAGATTATTTTGCGTGGTTAACCTCGACGCTTCAAACAATACGAGGATATCGCGTGGGCGACGGATATAAGTTGACTTGGACATGCAGAGATCTAATGTTAGGTATCGGGCTGCATGAACTCGCTCGGTAAATCTATTTACTCATGTGAACATGTGCCAGCCTTTTCTTACGATCTCAGAAGAAGCAGGGCCAATAACGACTTGATAATGACCGGGAGCTGAAACATGCAATGCTGCGTTCGTTCAGCATATGCCTGCCCATACATACATACACGAATTCCCACACCCATCTTAATTCGAGATACCTCTGCTCTGGGTAGGCGTCATGGCGGTCAAGAGTCAGCTCAGGCCGCTCAGTAGGTAGCTAATGTTGTACTGTATGTTGTCTGAGCAGTGAGAGCTCAGAGTGCACAGATTTCGGGGAAAATTCTACGCATTCTGCCCAAAAATAGCACGGCGGGAAGAGCCAGGCGCACGCCACACGGAGATAGATAGCCCGTTAACTATCGACGGACAGCTACGTAGTAGTTCTCCGTAGTTACAGAGCTGAGAGTACTAGTGAACACTGAAAGTACGTACTTACTATGTACATACTCCGTACCAACGCAGCGGAACAGTGAACTAGAAGCGGAAGGCTGGAAGCTAAGGATGGATTTAGTGGGGGCCAAGGGAGGATCATGAGTCGTGCTCTGATTGGCGCAAGATGTGTTGCCGGATGCGGCTAGCGCATACATACCGCCTGCATCGAAATTATTAATTCTCTTCCAACTCGGCCACGCTCAAAAATCCTTGCATCAACTTGTCGCGCGTTCGAAACCAGCAGTCTCGAAAATTTGAAACGAGAAACGCACCAAAAGAACCACGCCCTTTTTCATGTAGAAAGGAGTCGCTTCATGCCATGCCACGATGGTTGGGGCACTTCGAGAACTCGTCGAGCTTTTGCTGACTGAAATCGCCATCAGCGGCACCGATGGTAAGAGCCTGAGGCATCCGTCATTCACTTTTTCCTTTTTCGCTTCTACTTTTGTCATCGGCTCCTTCCGTTTACGGAAACCCCTACCTGCCTGCCTACCTGCCTGCCTGCCTGGCCTTCCCGCTCTCTTCCCGCTGTCTTCACCTCTCCCCTTATGTTTTTTTTTTGCTGCCGTGCTCTTTTGATTCCCCCCTCTTTGGTCTCCGTGACTGAATGCACCAGCTTTCATGCGCTAACTGGTTGTTCCAGGAACCCGGCTCGCGGAGATTTGGGATCTTATCAAAGGATTTCGCAATGGCAAAGTTTCTCTTGCCGAGAACGCACCGCGCGCCATATCTAGCCTATGTCTGGATCGCGCGCTGCAGGAAGATTTGTGGGAGTGGTTGACGCTGAACCCAGAGATCTCCGTCGGGCAAAATAAGGAGTTCAATGGGCTTAGTTTACCCGAAGCCGAAGAGCTTGACTCGCAACCCCCAGGCCTTCGGCTCTTCGTTTCCGAGGACCGAACGTGGAAAGCACTGACGGGCCATGAAAAGGACGACACCAAAGTTCCGGCCACCGAGTTTGTTTTACTGTCTATCATCGCCTCGTGTAGATCACAGGGGATTTTGCAAACTGAGTTGGTTCGCCGCAGTGGACAGGACCCGCGGTCGGTGCCAAAACGAACGGATGCGCTGAATTCCAAGGGATACATTGAAAAGCGTCCCGTGCAGATAGTAGCAGCCAAGACCAGCTTATGCGTGTTTTCAAGGTTCGCTTATGCTACTGCCGTTGGTGCTGAAGTGTTGGATTCCAACGTTGTCAAACCACGAGACGTTATCGACATCGATGCCTTTTGTCAGGGCATATTTCGCATCCTCAAGCAACATCAAATTATATCTCGAAATGATCTCAAAGACGAACTTGATTTGAATGATCCTTGGCGGCGACGTATACTGAGCAGAACAATTCGGAAGTTTGAGGCGATTGGTTGTGTGCAACGAGTGAAGGCACGATCGCAATTCCATGATACCATGAGGTCTTTGCATCCTTGTGTGCTGTTGATCCGTGAGCCAACAAAAAATGATATGAAGATATTCAAAAGCGACTATAAAGCTCTCTTCTCCACCGTGGATCAAGATATTGAGGATGCCGAGGAGCAAGCGGATATGCAGCCTTCTGTTCACTTACCTATCAAGTGGACACCAGATGTAAATGTGCCGAATCTCATTGCTAATCTCATCGAAGATAGTGGTATCAATGGAAGAACCAATGCTCAGGTAATCAAGGAGGGCTTCGGCAAGATCTTTCGCCGCCCATGTGAGCATACCTTGAACCGTATGACTGAGGGCTGGCAGCTATCTCAACCTTTACACCTGAGACATAGCGCTATCGTTCGCGATACTGGCGTAAATCGCACGATTACACATTACGTGCACTATTCGTATCCTCATTTTAAGCAGCTCGTTGATACTGCAGGCGCGGATTGGGAGGCAGTTACGTTTCGTCCGAGAGATGCTAAGAGCTCTAAGCTTACTATCCCAGCCCCTGATGCCCCTTCCATCGTGGATGAGGACGGCCTAGCACCTCTGCAGTTGTCTAGGAAAGGAGTCACTGAGCGCGATTACTACTGCATAGTATCGTCTAAGGGACTCGCCAACTACGCTACAACCAAGAGCGATCCTGTCGCCGTGGTTGGTGAACAGGGGAATATGGGTAAGTGCAATGTCACGTCCAATCTCTAACCCAATGTTTCTAACTGTACGTTTTAGTTGCGTCCTTCGAACGGGAGTCTGGTAACTTTTCCGAATTTCGTCGGATTTCCACCGCTCATGGCTATTCTAAGCGACCTGAAAGCACACAAACCGAGTGTCTGCCTAGTCCTCTATGCGATCCAGATGTCAGTATGCGGCCAGCGCCTATGACCAAGGCCGAGAAAATTGAAATAGAGCTTAAAAGAGGCGAGAAGTCTGCCAAGGAAGTTTTTGCGTCATTTGGCCTGGATGAGAGCTGGACACACGTAGCTGTTGAGCTTATGGAGCGGAACGCACCTGGTGTCTATATGACCAGAAAAGGCAAAGCTCGGCCGGCTAACAAACGGCAAGGACGACCGAGAGAAAGTCGTATTGCAATATTCAGGAGCACTACACTGGTCGATTATCTCAAGTCACTTCCTCAGTCGGTGTCAGACCTGCCTTCGATTATTCGGGTGCGGTCAACTCCACGGCCTGCTAGTAGAGAATCGTCAACCGTGGCTTTGGAAGATGAATTGCCGACTGAGTCAACTCAACCCACAAAGCTCTCTAGTCATGTCATTCCCGAATTTCCAATTAAAAAACAGCAGGCACCTTCTCGTCAGATTAGCACGCAAGCCATTCATCCATCTAGCTCCTCTCCCACTGCGTCAATGCCTATATCGGATGCAACTATACCAGAGACTTCTGCAATGACCCCTCTTCAGCCCTGCGTGCAAGTGAGGGCCTTTTCCAAGGTTGAAGGACAGCCCAGCACCGTTTCCTCCTCTCAAGCAAACGACCCGGAGAGCACCAAACTGGAGCCCCATCGTTCCACGAATTCAGTAACCACAACACCCCTTCATGTGATTCAGGCAGTGGACGGAAACTCTGGACCTACGCGAGCAGCCAGTACTATGTCTGATATTCCAGTCATATTTTCAAAAAGCAGGCGCTCTGACAGAGGAAGTTCTGTGGGACGCTTGAGACAGAACATCGTTATGGACATTATTGAACGGGCAGGGGGAGCTTTCCCTACGGGCACCGAGTTGTGGTATGCGTTTGCAACAGTCTGGATGAAGCATCTCAATCATATTGAGAAACCTGATTCCCGAACCGTCAAGAACGTGCTGAAACATTTAGTCGACGGAGGCAAGTTACGCCAAATGACCTTCACCGGGAATGGCCCGAAAGGATTCACAATTACTCGCAGTATTGTCGCAAAGCCAGAAATCAGCTCTTCTAGTCCTCTGGTAACAAAATTGAAGGAGAAACTTCTCGAATCGGGTTATTACGTACCAAGTAATGTCGAAGTGGACTCCAATATTTCAAGGCTTATACGTGGTGGAACTGGTGCGCCTACTGGAGTTTACTCGAAACCAGTAATCGAATCACATATGACTGTCAATTTACGGAACAAACCAGCCGCTGTTGCTGCACAGGAGAAAAGAAAAGAAGAATCTCTTCAGAGACGTTTGTTGAAGCCTATTCGGCTGAAGTCAATGAACCGCAACGGCAGGCTCCAAGCCCGTGAAGGAAGAACTTTATTTTCAAGGCCTGTTAGCAAAGGTTTCGGCGGTCGTCTTGAACCTCTGCAATATCAGGGATTGCACAAGGAGTCACATCCCCCCATGGATATCGACATTTCTCAGGCAGTATCTGCTAAGCGTCGTTTGCGACTGGCATCTGATCGTCCAGTTAAAGAGATCAAGAGACGAAAGCGCAAACATACTGAATCCAGTTACGACCAATTTCTCAATCATCTTGACGATATCTCCTACTGGGAGTTACAGAATGCATCATCTACAGATAATATTAAACCTCCATCTTCATATACACACTACACAGATCACGGCCTAGGCTTCATTCACCATACTGTTCCCGAAGTGTTCGAGCAAGCACCTATTACTGGAAACATACAGTTTGTCACGGGTGCAGTGGCGCACCAAGTCCCGACTTCAACTTCCACGCAACTCAGAGCTCGTCGAAAGAGGTCCGCGAAAGTTTCAAGTCCATCGCTCAAGCGTATAATGTCGCGGCCAAATCGGCCAGAAATGCTTGATTCGCGGGAAATATCTCAACTACCTTTAGTCGATCAAATACGTCGCGAGCAGAGCCCGGAAACAAACACAAAACTAACGTCTCGTAGGAGACGAAGAGGTTTGAAAGACCTGCCTAATTCGTTGATTGAGAGAATGAAATACGCAATAATTGCGGTCAGAACAATCGCGGGAGGTCCTTATGGGAAGATCGTTGACTGGAACCTTGTGACCAAGGCTTTTCCAGAAGAAGACCCGGAACTTATATGCATGAATAGTAAGCTTTTATTAAACCGTGATAGGCGCCAACTAGCACAGATGCAGGTTGAGTTTCGAGCCAAACTGCTTGCAGAATATCGGAAAAGAAGCCCTTCATTACCGAGCATCAATTTCAATGACATGTCATCTTATGATTGGGATGCGGTGGTCACTTGGGCCACTACACAGTACTACTCGCCTTCGGCTCGTGATGTACCTAGCTTACCCGGATCTCGGGCTCAGTTTAAGGAGCGTTTCGGATATCAAGTGGATCAATTTACGGATGAGTTTGATTCGATTTACACACCTCATCCGGCCATAAGTATATCAAAGAGGGCGTCGATTTATTCTTCTCGACCATATGTCAATGCGCCTAAGACTGTGAACGATCAGAATCGAGATCAAAGTGGCAAATTGGAGGATGTAAAATGTTGGATACTGTCAAATGTTGTCGCTAAAGAGGAAACATATCATGCCGCGGACGCATGGAGCAAACTATCTCGCTTCTCTGAAGACATGATCGAAGACGGCCTAAAGGAGCTCATACGAGATCGATTTATCTCGCAGTCCAATCGTGGCCGCGTCGTCCCGGGCCGTAACTACAGCCTGACAGATTCTTTTTATCAGTCATTTGGACGCAAGAGAACCATTGATAAAGAAATACTGAAACAGGCGTCAAATTTCAAACGGACCCTTGATACGGATTTCAGGCGTGATGGTGTTACTCAGATTAAGTACGATGCATTAGATGGGGACGTCATGGCAATCCTTGCTCTAGCAGCCGAAGGACGTGTGCATATTTTACCTAGCGACCCGCCTGCAAATTTATTTGGCCTCACAGAAGGTAACTATGAGACGCGCGCCTTGGACAAGGCGAAGTTCAAGTTCCAAGTGGATGTGATTCCAGACAGCAGCAGATATGAGTATGGTAACCCCATATGGAACAAAATTTGCGCAAATCGCATTCCAACGGGCGACGAGGACATCAAACGTACTCTCAACGAAGACAACGGAAGCGAGGTTTCCGAGAAGCTACCGCTGTGGTTGGATATTAACGGTAATATACAAGAAGAGTTGTGGGAATCTGTTGTATCTGCAATCGTCGGAATTCTCGCGATACGGCCCAAACTCGACTTGAGAGGCTTACAGGAGCAGCTCCAGAAATATCTAGCTTTGTGGGATATCGAGCGCGTTCTCAATTGGCTCGAGGAGGTTGAAGTTGTCAACAAGGAGGCCGGGATTGGGGACAAAAGTATTTGGACGGTAAAGGAGTACTGGTGGATGGTTCTGAACTGATTAGAATCAGCAGTCCTATTTACCAGTAGTTATAATTAATTCCCCAGGACTGTATTTTTATGACACTTATTTCTCACACTTTCTGTTTCAAGGCTCGCTCGGTATCTATCTATTCTTAATAATACCTAGGTACTTTGCATAGGCATTGCTGTATAATTAGTGACACGAATCTTTTCACAAAATAAGACAGTACGTCTCTCACATTTCAAATCGTATTACTCTGGACTGTAATAATTCATTGCAAAGTTCTATTAACATAATAAAAACGAATATCGTACAGCCGTGAGAAGACAAACACAGAGGAAAGTGCTTATAGCAATTGAAATGAAAAACATACATTTTGAAAGAGAAAACTGCATTACATGAGGGGTATACATATCAAATATCTGAGTGGGTTGATCACGCATTTACTTTGGAAACTCAGATATCTTCCGAAGCAGCAATCCGTCTCAAAATCATGAAGACGAGGGCGATAATTACGCCAACAATAGCTCGGTCCAGCCATGGGCTATCGTTTAGACTGCTTCGTTGTGAGTTTGCTTGTGATGTTCTTGTTGTGCTATTATTTATGGAGGTCTGTGTTGTCGTCGCTGTTGGAGTTGGCGCTGAACTTGTAGTTGACTCGGCGTCTATAGTAGAGAAACCTGCATCAGCGGTTGCAGAGGAAGTGGTACTGGCGGAGGATGTATTAGGCGCTTGTGGTTGCGTGTGAGCTGCTGGTCTTGAACAATGGGACGAATCTGTGTTGGCCTCGCTGGATGGGGTAACGGTCGGCGAGGACTGAGAATCCTCGATGTCGGAATTCTTATAACTCATCTTTAATCCATCCGGCACGGTCTCTCGATCCTCGTTATCCACTGAAATGCCTTTTCGTGCGCACATCTTCCGCCAGTCATTGAGAATCTGTTCATTCGTCTTGCCACCCATGCATTCACATTGCCAGGACCGGCTTCTCTGAGCCCACATCTTACGTACGTCTTCCGGCGCATCCAAACCACCTAGTTGCCCCTTTGCGTCTCCATCCATGAAACTCCGGATGGCTGTCAGCGCAGTGCGAATACCCCACGCAGGCTGCCAGGTCTCCTCATGATGACCGCTGATACTGAGACAGATCTCGCGATTGACTTCAAACCTTCCGGACGGTGTTAGGAAGCGAAATGATGGCGGCCGTAGCGGGTATGTAGGTGGCAGGACAATGCGGCCATGGTAAATTCCCCCAGCGTATGCGGATGGAGCGGGCGGGCCGGCCATAGTAAAGTGCCAGTCGAATAGATTTGAATCGGAGACGGGATGGGCGCAGAAATGCGGCGACGGTGACGGAGACGAGTCTGAGAGCTCCGCAGCCTCCTTCATTAAGCGTCGGATGGTGGGTGACATGGTTGATGCGATCGTCTTTGCGCACAAGCACAGGCGTCCTATCGCGCGTGTTTTCAGCTGCAAATTTGAAGTTCGCCAGGCAGGAGTAGTTATAGATGCGGGCTGCAGTTTCGGTCTATATCAGGACACCAGGATAACCTTGGAATTGAAGGTTCGTTTGGTCGATCCAGACTTGAGGCGGAAAAGGCGTAGAAGTTAGAAGCGTCTTGAAGATGAGGGCTGCCAGCGAACTAGAAACAGGAACGCACTCTTGGTTGCACACCCACGTTAGGAAGGCCGACGAGAAGAAAAACCAAAGCAGTAGGAGCTAGTACCTGCGTACCTAGTTAGGTCGACGTAAATCAGCCGAGTGACCAGGTGGCATCTATTTGCAGTCGTCAGTACGGAGTTGTTGTTAACCTTGGAAGTTACATAACCTACCGCCCGACAGTGGACACTTAACCCCCAACCTAGGTAGTTAACTATCTCTGTAAATAAGTATATTAATAATGTCGACCATGCAACATGCATAATATGGAAATAGCTTCCCTTGTTGTAATTTGTAAAGGACGCTTTGGCACGAGCTCTGCCATTTTAGCATCTACGCGCCGCCGTAGTTTGCCGCAGTTTGCCATGTGTATATAGTGTCTACTATACACTGTATACAGTAACCGGGCAACACCAAAAATGCATTTAGAGTTCTTACATATACGTGCTATATACATTTAGATCACAGGCCTAACTCGCAAGAATGCGCATTTTCTCTGTGTACCTCGACAAAACAACGGTGAAAGTGTTAATCCCAGTCGCGCCACTCACCACCCTCGCCCCCAAATCGATCCCGCGTGATCCCGAGGACTCGCTCAGCTTTGCTCCTGGTGGATTGACTGTTTTGTGTTCGTTGTTTCTGGCTCTGCATTTTGCCTTCTTCATCCGAGGTCGAGTCGTATTCATCATCGTCCGTATCTTCATGATGAACGCGGGGCGATTCAGGCCGTAACGTTCTCATCGACACCCCAGAGCTTGGCCGATCAAATGTCGTCCCCAAAGAATTGTGCTCTACCCTAGGCGAGTGCTGCAATGGCACAGGTCGAGTCGCAGTTTGTGTCGAATTCGTCCCATTCATCCAGTAATCACGTGTATGGCGGCGTTGTTGCGCCAACCACTGAGCCCATTCACGCTCGCGATCTTGTCTAATACTGTCTCTTGCTTCGAGAAAGGCTGCGCTGGGCTCCCAATACCAGCCGTCGCCGGAGGTGGTACAGACAGGAAGAGGCCAGAGTAGTGGATTGTCGCCGAACAAATGCCGCAAATTCTGCTTCCATCCGTGGTTAAAGGGATTCGGGATGTCTTTACTGTCCCTAGAATTTAGGTAATCTTCATATCGATCACGCTCTCGTTGCCGCTCCAAGTCTTCATATGAGCGGTTTAACGCCTTTTGGGCATGAGTACCGTCCGTATTTGACTCCCGTAGGAATGACATATAATCTTGATGTTGACCAGGCGGCAATTCCGCAGTTGGAGACGGTCGCTCTTCGCCTTCTTCAGCACGGGTAACGCCTGGAATGGCGTTGGCGTGTGCCTCGATGATTTGTTGGCCATAGCTTTGCAGTCGGTGGCCAAAGTTGCCGTCCGTCGTGGGTTGCCCAGTGTATTCGACACGCTGACGGTCCAGAGCTTTGCGCAACGGGGAAAGATAGCGAGTATTTTCCAGTGACTCGATAGTAGTTAAATTTCGTACCGCGAGACTAACATGCCAGGCGGTAAAGCCAGTCAATACTAATCCGATGATTCCGGCGATCACGGCAAGCAGAACCGCGTTGACGGGCATCAAAGTATTTGCATAAGCAACATCACTCAGTACTTCATCCCAGACCCACAGACCAGCGGTGGCAAAGCAAACCCAAGAAAACATGGAAGTGTATATGAGGAAGAGTAAGAAGGCTTTGTAGTTGCGCAGCCCAACGCATGTAGCTAACCACGGGCAATGGTGATCCATTTTTAATACACATCTCTTACAACTTGAGCAATGATGCGCGCGATCCGGTTTCGGGCATTGACATTTTTTGCAGTATCTGGCGCCGCCATGGGAGTTGACGGTGTAGCTCCTGTACTCGGGTAACTCAGCTGTTGGCAGATGGCTGTACTGTCCTCGGCCGTTGGTGCGTTTAGAGGCCGCGAGGGGTGATCCGGGATCTGTGAAGACGGCGAAAGTGTAGGAGGTATTAAGCATTATGTAGAGGAACAGCCCGACTGCTGAGCTCGGCCAGCCTAGGTAGGGTGAAAAGCGTTAGCTTAATCTGTGGCCAGTGGAAGTTGGATGCCAGACAACGCACCGAGCCATCTGCTCTTGGTAGGAAGAATACCAATCCCTGCATCAACCCACACTGCCCACGTAGTTAAACTATAAACAAATGCGAGCGGAAAATATGAGGCGATTGCAACGCATATTCGCTCGGCGCTACGAGCAACTGTACGGATCCGACGTTTAAGGGAGACATTTGGAGAAGCTGGAGTCGCCATTTATCATTGGGGCGGCGGGTGGAAGATGGCAGATGGCAGATGGCATGCGGCATGCCTCGTTAGCTAGGTAGGTGGCTGGCAGGCTGACGACGGTGTGAACAGCATTAAAGGAAGGCCAGAGTTGAAAGTATGGGAATATAGAGACCAGCAACAGTCGAGGAGCATTCATATACCTAGTACTACCTAGGTATGTTAACTATTGGATTATTCGGATTCCACGGTTGATTGATACGGATATTAGTAAGCATTGATACATAGTTACGGTATTGGTACTGTATTCTGTATTGCTGTTCCGTAAATTACCAAATACGGAAATTATCAAACCAGGAACAAAAAAAGTCAGGAGGAACATCATCTTTCTCCTCTTGCTTTCATACCTACTTTTTTCACCTGAGGTAGGGTCTCCTTAGATCGGAACAGTCTATGCCGTACCTGTATCATCTGCTCGAAACCTGTATGTTACCTAGTTAGCATGCTTTGTTTCAGCCTTCCGTCTTTCAGCGCGCAGACTATGCTATTATTCAGTGTGCTGCTTATCTTGTCCCCAACTGTACCCTATTTGCATGCTCAGTGCTTGCTGCCTGTGCTTACCGGGATACCCCAGCAATAGCATGTTCCATATCATATTCTAATTCTACATAGTATGCTTGCCACTTGGTATGCTCCTATTTTTATCGAGGCTTAGCGCTTGCGGTGGATCCCCACTAGGCCCTAGCTGTTTTTTTGGGCCAGGGACGACACGCGCCGCTCCGTCATCTTCATCATCTTCATCACCAACTTCATCTTTTCGTCTCTTGCTTGTCATTCTTCCTTGTGTCAGCTTTCAACCCAGCCGCTTTCCGAGCCTCAAAGGAACTGCCTGAGCCCAACGATCTCTCTGTGGATGCTTCTACAATGGTACCATCACTGTCAATAACAGCACTCGGATCTTAATCTTCATACATCTCACCTACTTCCCTTTACGTCCTATAACCCAGGCTCCCCCCCCTGTGCTCTGTGGAAGCAGTGGATAATGTCGGCCAACGATTATTACAACGGCTTTCAACCTCAGACTGCCCACGCCCAGCCCCCTTCCTACCATGACAGCGACTACTACCATCATCAATCCCCAGAGAACCCACAGCAACTATACCCCTTTCCATCGACGGCACCTCATCAAGCACCATATAGTTTGCACGGTCACCGACCTCAGGATAGCCAGAATTCCTTGACCGACGATAATGGTTTAGTTGGTGGCAGAAATCATCCAGCTGAGCAGTACGGAGAAGACATCCCATTAAAGCCAAATGCCCAAGCGGCCCAAGTCCCCGATTCCCACTGGATGAGCGAGAATGCTCATTACGACGCGGGAATGCCCATGGATCCCGTGATGGGCCCAAGACGAAAACGCCGACGCAATAAGCAGAAAGGATATTTCGGTACCAAGATACCATGGGTGACATGGCTGCTGACTGCTGTTGACATTGGCGTCTTTATTGGGGAGTTAATATACAGTGGTAGGTTTACAATATGCCACCAACAATGCTTGGGTGCATAGAACTAATTGGTCTCTCCGTAGCACAACTCACAGGAAGTCCAATTGAAATCCACCCGACCTTTAACCCCATGGTCGGACCTTCTGCTTACGTACAGATCAATATGGGTTCCCGTTTTGTCTCATGCATGAAAAATATACCGGGGGTCCAGGATGCGAATACAACGATCAATTGGCCGTGTCCTAACACAACCACTTCAGATCCCAATGCTCCCAGCAACCACTGCACCCTGTCTGAGCTATGCGGCTTCGGCGGCGTGCCGAATCCCAAACCACACGGCTCGTTGAGTGATCGACCAGAGCCGGACCAGTGGTTTCGCTTCATCGTGCCGATGTTTTTGCACGCTGGAATCATCCACATCGGCTTCAACATGCTCATGCAGATGACCGTTGGTGCCGAAATGGAGAGAATGATTGGCTGGTGGCGATTTTCATTGGTCTACTTCGCTAGCGGGATCTTTGGTTTTGTGATGGGTGGAAATTATGCCGCGCAGGGCATCTCATCGACTGGGGCTTCAGGAAGCTTGTTTGGATTAGTTGCGCTGAATTTTCTGAATCTGCTCTATACATGGACAGAGCGGAGGAGTCCTTGGGTCGACTTGATCTTCCTTATAATCGAGATTGCCGTCTCCTTTGTTTTGGGGCTCCTCCCAGGTCTCGACAATTTCTCGCATATTGGCGGATTCATTATGGGTCTGGCCATGGGTCTCTGTATGATGCGGTCCCCAAATTACATTCGCGAACGCATCGGTCTACAGCGCCGGCCGTATTTGGTCATGAGTGGCGGAGCTGGTCCTTCCTCCGAAGCTGACGGTGTCCAAGATACCATCAACAACGTTGGCAACACTCTTGATGACAATAACAAACCGCACCGATCAAAATCGGCCGGCCGCGTTTTGAATTTCTTTCAAGGAAGGAAGCCTCTTTGGTGGGCTTGGTGGCTAGTTCGAGCTGGAGCTCTCGTGGCAGTCATCGTTGGATTTATCCTTCTCTTGACGGATTTCTATAAATATCCCAAGTCGAATTGCTCCTGGTGCTACAGACTGAGTTGTTTAGTATGTTCTCTATGTTTTCTGTCTTTATATACTTGCATGACCTTCTGCTAACCACGCATTCTTAATTTACAGCCCATCAAGAACTGGTGCAGCATCGGGAACCTAGATTTGACGGCTACTTCATCTTCATAACCAAACGGTCATCAGTCTTAATGGAGAGCACGAATACACCGCACATGCAGGCATAGGATGGGAAACGGAGTACAAGGAATGATGAGTGATACCACCATATTTAAAAAATAAATACCAATGCTTGCCATATTCATTTTGAGTCCTGTCTTTTCTAGTATCAACGACCACTGAGATTCTTAAGCTTCGGGAGTTTCTCACCGAATGAAAAATAAGCTCCTTTTCTAGTAAAACATGACTACAGTGTTAAAATAATATCTGACAGTTTTTTTCAAACTGTGAATTATCATATAAGCACGAGTTTTATACAATGTTTTCCTATTCTCTCTTTCATTTTCTAATTTGGTATTATGTATTTTGAGAAATGTGTAAAACTGAAACATGTCTTCGGCAACACACTGTTAACCATGATCCGGTACTTTTTGGCAAGTCTCTCAAAGAAGCATGTTCAGATGTCTGAAATAAGCAGTTAATTTAAATGCACTCATGTAGGTGTAAGGCACTGAACAGGCCTAGAAGGGACCTCGGGAGTATTTGTGTACTTACATACAGGCCACTGATCCTTGCATTCTGATTAGCCCTAAAGCCTTATTTAAATGCAGTCAACATTACACCAGAGACCTAAAAGACTTTAATGTTTAGTATATTGCCTTGCTCAACTTCTTTCACTTGGCTGGAATATGTAAAATATCTATGCAATCAGTGATCGAAGACAGACCACCACCCTACATAATCCTGATGACCATCCTGCCCAGCAACCTACCAAGGGAACGTCGCCAATTGAAGAGATCTGGGCCAACATGCAATGCAACAGCAGCAATGTCTTCTGTCACTTTATTACCTTGTGCGCTAATCTGAAACACTTTGAATACCAGCATTCTAACATGACGGTGTGGAGCGAGAGCTATATTAATTTTCGTGCACCAACCCTGGAGCCTTTTACGAGCCCCCTTTCCCGCAGAAACATAGTCTGGAGACTCTTCACTTCAATGATAGGGGGTAATACAGGCCATCCGGGTTCAACGACAGCTGTCTTGAGTCCTTAGTGGAATTCAATAATCTCAACGAGCTGGCATTAGATTGCATAATTCACTGGACTTTGACTCTTCAGGATCGCTCTCGTTGAAGGACACAGTCCCCCGTTTCTTAGAAGTCTCGCCCTGGCGAACTGCAGAGATCAATATTTCCAGGTTCTTATTGCGAATTTGTAGGAGATTCTCGCTCAAAAAAAGTTTCCATCCCTGAAGAAGCTAGAAATTCAGTTGTACTCTGTCACATTGGCTGAGCACAGTGTAACTCCGAGGCCGCTTTCCCCTTCAATGAGTTACCATCACATAGAGAGATTCCTCCTATATACAAAGCATTCGATTCTGTTAGAGTAGCCTGTGAAGAGACAGGGATTGAATTCTCTCTGTTTGATCCCGAGTTCGTTGTCATGCTACATGGATCCTTCATGGATCGCTTTGATCAATAGGTGGAGGTGCTGGAAAGGGCTTGTTATTATTACATAGGTATATTTCACGCTATTTAAATGAGGCTAAAGCTGAAATATAGGTATTGACCAGATGGCATAGCTCACCACCATGGCTTCCCATTTTATTGCATGAACATAGCGTAGAATCAACTTCCAACTCGGAGCAGATCTGCCTATGTAGACAGTAATAAATGATGTGGTTCGCTGTCAACGTGAAGGAATATCATTGATGAATAAATGAAGGTTTACATTTAGCCTGGATATTTTCAGAATTGTGTAGGTGGCAATACCGGAATAGAAATACTAAGGCTGAGATATGATGCACTACATAAGAAAGTTTCGATATGATACTATATACTATCTAGGTAGTAGAATTCTGGCTGTATTAAATCTACCGAGGTAACTCCTGTATAGTTATTATCCAGTTATCCTTATAGAATATCCCACATAAGTAGGCTATTAACATTCTCTTTTTATAAGAACTGAATCATTCCACCAATGCGTTGTACCATGCTAAGACCTTTTGGGCACTTCTGCCCAGCATTTCCCTTCTGGGTTGGCGCGTACCTAGGTGGTTGCCTCTCGAAGTTGGCTATAAATATGAACGAGCATATCAAGACGAAAGAGACGCCTTACACCCACAACATGGTTAATACTGAAATTCCAAGGTTCTTAGGGCGACTTTACTGTGGAAGACAAGGAATACCGAGCACCATTTGACTCGTACTTTTCATGCAGCGTATAATTTGACTCTAGTTCAGGCCTTTGTCAATCGCGGAGCTGTAACATGTGTTAAAATCAATTCCCATCAGATTGTTATAGTGCATTACTTTCTTCTCTACTGTGGCACGGCTCTCATCTATCTAGTTGGCGATTCTAACAACTACTTGTACGTATTTGGTTGGATCCTGAACCTGAATCGTATTAATATCAGCCGCGGTGGTTGGTCAGGTGGTGAGGGCGCCATAATTGCTCTTCACAGGTTGATCCTAGTTACCTGGGTAGGCGTGGGGACGGACATCGCTGGCTGGGTTGGGTTATTTAGGGTTAGGCATCTGTAATGGAATTTTTGCACTGCGTCCGTCAAATAACTGAAGATATCTTTGTAAGTGGGTCCACTGGCAATGTCCGTTCGAAACCTGCAGACTATACCTGAGTGTTGCAGGCTGATCCTTGGAAACCGGTCTTCTCAGTGATCTTCTCGATGTGGAGGATTGTCTACAAAGCTGCGACTTGGCTTTATTTTGTGAGAACCCGCTTTACCTGTGCACCCACCGGTGCAGAATGCCCTTAACTACGCGGTAGAGGCTTTGGAGACTCCTGGGAGAAATCGTTCCGGTGGGAATACCCCTGATTAGAGATGCTATGCTTCTGGTATTCCGGCTGTTCGCCACGGATCCAGCCACATCGAGGCCAGTGGCGAACTCGTATGTACTATGTATGTATCCTGGAGTCAGTCAGGATTGTAATGCAATAGAGTGCTACGAATAAGCGAGACTCTCTTATATTCGCAGAAGTAAGATCCTTAAGAGTCATATTACTTTGGAACAGGAGGTTTATATGGTTGATATTGATAATAACAAGTCTGTAGTTGATTGATGGATTATATCAATGGATGTAAAGGGATGTGACGCTACAGCACATAGTTGAATGAAAAGTATCCAATGTATCCCTAACAAGCGGTCAATGGGGACTATGAAAAACAGGAACTTAGATAACTTCGATATAATACTTCAGATTACCCTCTCGCGGTTGGAACATCAGGTCTTTTTCTTGAATAAAGAGGCGGTGAATTTGTCCCACGAGCATCACCTCCATTTTCCCAGTAGTTTTTAGGTTTATTTCCCCAAGTGGTACCACAATATCCGCGTGCGGTTTAACGGGGAATCTCAGTGTTTGGCCCGACGTACCCTTAGGAATGGGAGTGATAACAACTTGAATTTCGACTTTTTGCCAGCTGGCCTTGCCTCTTATATGGCTCACATCAAAATACCATGGTTGGCAATAGTATTTTGTTGTCGTTTTGCCATCTTTAGTCTCATGCTCTGGTTCCTCTTCCTCAAAGTGGAGCTTCGCATCATAATTGCCCCGTAACAATCTCAGGGGCGTGTCTGGGTTTCTTCCCTCTTTTCTATCTTTTCCCGTTTTTGGAATGACTTGACCCTCACATAGAGGATGATTGGGGCGATGAAAGCCCAATACGACGAAGGATGGATCATATAAATACTCAGAACCCGACATCTTGTTCTAGCCCGTGTTGAAAAACGTAACAGCGGACAGAGTAAGGGAAAATAGCAATCTGATTGAGAAGATAACTATGAATAATAAAATCTACTTTACATGATCCTTTCCCCTCCTATTTATGCGTGAAATCCCATTCCCTCGCACATTCCACGAGATTCAGCTGAAACCATTTCATACGCTCATCTTTTGACGCATTGGAAAGACCTTGGTGGCCGTATAAAGGCCTTTTGATAGCTATATCTTGGATATCTCATACGATCTGTGTTTCTTCCCATTCAGCGCATGCTGTATCCGCTTACATGTACTAAGCCGCCTTCGAACAGTCTCAGATTGTTCATGCTGTCAACAAATCGGATGCATGAGAGTAAGTAAACATGTCTTGAAGATATAAAGAGTTTCTCAGCCTTTTATAAAAGGAACAGCCCGGGGTCTTGAGCTGATATGTAGGGAGTTCGGTTCTAATCGAATCAGGTTTGCCATGTTCAGTCTTTAAAGTGTCGAATGATTCTTTATCTCCATATGAAGCCTTTTTATATGCACCGGTTCTTTGAATACCAACAAAGCGCCGGATCTCCTAGATTCTTAATGATATGTGAAGAAGTTGGAACAAAGAAAGTGGCATTTGACATTATTTAGGAACGGCTGCCATGTTAAAAGGTGATAATTTCTTTTGCGAAGAATATGTAAGGATGATTACCTAGGTATATCTGCTATTCAAGACTATAGTAGAGTTGACTCATGTCTCTGCAATACTAAAATAGAAGATGACTCTACAAATAGAGTTATATTATCTTTGCTATCTTACAGTTTTTACTGGAGAAGCCGAGGGACAATGTGGGTGATTATAGCAATAGTAATTTGACTAGGCGAACTTCGGACATTTTGCTCTACCGGTACATACATACAGGAATCATTCAGTATATAGTTAGTAGAGGTATGGCTTGAACTTGAAAAAATTTCTCTCGGGGTTATATTCTTGTCTTCCTAGAGTCAAAAGTCCCCAACTTCCCAATCAATACCTTAAACAACTGATATCCAAGTTCAAATACAAATGAGTTCCACATGTGTGCTGATCCAACGTTGTCGCAGTCCCAGAGCTGTTTCCAGATCAGGTCTTATGGACGACCTCGCATTTCTCCTCAACATCGTCATCCCCGGTCAAATGCACCGCAATCTCGTCTCCAAAGAAGGCCCCGAGCTCCTCGAGCGGAATATTCTTTGTTTCCGGAATGAAGAAATATGTGATTATTGTTGAGATAATACACAGCCCCATCCACAACAGATACATTCCCCATTTACTAATCTCGATCTAGTCAGCAACTGTAAACACACACAAAAAAAAAATAACACTCACATGTTCTTAAATGCGAGGGCCGATGGAGTGGTATATGTAATGGCGCCGAGGAAATAGCCAGCCATCGTAATACCCAGACCTTTTGCGCGAATTGTAGTTGGGAAGACTTCAGCAGGCCAGATAAAGGACGGAACGTCAATAAACTGGTAGGCAATAATGAAAGTGAAAAGGAGGACGACACAACCGGCATTTCCAGCCTTATTATCGGTACCGAGATATTGTGACTGCAAAACCGCTTCGATTAGGAGGCAAAGGGCGCACAATGGAAAGCCGATCACTCCCAGCTTTAGTTAATCTTTATTATTAGGATAGCAGACCTCATTGTCAGACTTACAGAAGCTTGTCCGTCTGCCCACCTGGTCCATAGTAAGCCCGAGGATCCAGTTTGCGGCCGTTCCAATGACGGCGTACAGCCCTAAAAAGATGATTGGTTTCGAGTTCCACGAGAATAAAGAACGAAAAGGAAAAGAAAATAACAAAATGATAATGTCTTTATCGATCCTTTACGTACCGTACATGATTAGGGACATCCTCCCATCCATCCCAAGACTTTGATAGATTAAGACAGAAAAGTTATTGATTCCGAGGACCTAAAGAATCGTCAGATGTAGGCCTCTTCCACATAACTCGCTTTGGGGTCTCACGCCAGTCGATTGGGCTGCAAACCTGAACACTTCATTTAATTCATGTATCATTCTTAACCATAGGTGCCTACTTACTGGATGAAAAAAACCAATAGTGCTCGATGTCGCCACGACGGCTTGGAGAGGAACCGACGGTATCCCGATTTCTCCAATTTATCCATTTCCACCTGCGCTTTGATCTGGAACAGCTCTACGCGAGCAGAAGCATCTGTTGGATCGTTTGGATCGTGATGAAGTCTTGAAATGACCTTCCAGGCTTCATCATCCTGTCCAGTCCAGCTCAACCATCGCGGTGATTCTGTCGCTATCATTTAGACATTACTAGTGAGATGAGGAGGAGACATACCTGGGATAAATGGAAGGCAGATCAGAAGAGTAAGTGGTCCTACACAGGCTAGAGACAAAGGTAGCCTCCATTGAAGTGTCAGGTTCGTCGACGAGAATGTCCCCACCGATATCCAGGCGCAGCTATGGAATCGCTGTTAGTCTCTCTTCCCCACTTTGGACTTTTCCCATTTCGAGTGAGTGAACATATTCACATACACCACATAGCCAAGTGCCAGGCCCATTGCAGTCAACCCCGAAAGCAGACCGCGTCGGTGTGCGGGTGCCACTTCGGTCAGATATAGCTGAACCAAGCAAATCAACATGCCTAGGCCCAAGCCTTGAAAAATCCGGACGACGATCAACATGGCGATGGTCACAGAGCCTGCTGTTAGGGCACCGCCAACCAGTGCCCAGACAGCGCCAACCGCGAGTGCATTCCTCCGCCCAAACCGATCGGCTATCGATGCCTGAATAACTGCACCAACCAAAGCTCCAAAAGCAAAGAGAGAGTTCGCTGCCCCGATGATACTGTTTCATGGATAAAACAAAAACGGGTAAGCATTCGCCTAACCCTGTGTAAATAACCAGAAGTGGGGAATGACGATTTACTTTGCTGTGTAACTGCTGTTCGCTAGGCATGGGCATCAGCCTTGGATATTAATATTTCCTCTTGGCTGTTATTACTTACGATCCAAGTTGAAATACAGATAAAACCCCGGCTGGCCAATACTGGTACCGAAGACGCCAAAACCGAAGCCATAGGTGTAGGATCCAAGTGCCACAGCTACGCAGATGGCCACGTTGTAAAGGGTCAGGTTCGCCATTTCAAAAGAGAGATGTCAATAACAGGAAAGATGAAAATCTGGCGTTCAAAATCTGGCGTTCGAAATCCGGGGTCGACTGAGGCTCTATACTTAAGCCTGGGGGCATCGCCATGGTGCTTGTACAATCAAATTAGGAAATAATACCGACCACTGCCGAAGGGGCCCGAATGAGAGCCGTCACCATGACCGACGAAAATCATATCCTACTTTCAATTGCTAAGGTATCAAGGCAAGAAAACAGATGTATGAATTCCATGTATGTCCTAACGCAATATGGAAACATAACTACCTAGGTATCACCGTCATCGAATGAAGCCACGACCGTAACCCTAGCAACTAGATTGTTATTTCATCCTCTAATCACGAATTACTTTTATTTTATAGCTTATAGAATTTAAAACAGAATGCAGATGTTTATTGTACCAGTAGATTCTCTAGGACTGTTGTAAATACATTCCTCTTAATTATCAACTAGGGCCTGTTGAATGGTCTTCGCAAGATCCGTGGGTATGCTGATATTAGGGCAATGGCCAGCGACGAGAGACAGCGTGGCCACAGAATGACTGCTACAGTGCTCAATGGTTTGAACTGTCATTCTTTGAAAATCCAGAGGCAGAATCTGGTCCTGCTCGCAGAAGATAAACGCTGACGGGAGGTCCATGTAGCCAGCGTAAGTGAGCGGTTCTGCAAAGCTACGGGCTGAATGCAGAGACATCCTCTTCACCCATTCTACACCTTCATCTAATGGGATATCGGAGAAAGTGATGGCCGCAGTACTTGGCTCAATAACGTGAGACATGTACTCGCCCTAGTCATATCCATATGCATAAGCATTTTTCTGAGAAAAGATATTTGAATGCTTACATCAACTGTGAGATGGCTGGGAAGCAAATCGCCCATGATATCCTTCAGAGACTGCCCAATCTCTGGCACCACCGCCGTGACATAGATGAGTTTTGTAATGCCACCCTTCTTGCCTGCTGCTTCCCGTCCCTTTTTGCCCAGGCCCTTGGACGCCTCGCTGCCCACGACACCACCGTAAGAATGCATGACCAGCACTATATCCTTGTCTTCATCACATAGCGTGGCAATCTTTTTTGATAGAATACTCGCATCCTCATACATAGTTGCTGCAGGCTCTGGCGGCGCGCGACTCGCCGATAACAGAGGCTCGATCACAGTCTCATACCCATCTCGCTCCAGCGTATCTGACACCGAAGTGTAAAATATGGGAGGACAGAAAGATCCTGGGACAAACAGAATGGTAGGTTTCTTGATGGGAGACATGATGAAAGATGTCGGTGCAAGCAAAGTCCCGTCTGAAATGGTCGTAAATATCGAGACCAAACCTTACTACCTAGATATATATAGTGGGTGATTCGGTTCCCTTGCCAATTCGAGAAAGCTGTGCCTCGGCATGATGTACATTTTAATTCTAACGTTTGAACTTTGTTTTGAAAAGTTCATCCAGCCGACCTTTAATTTGGGCTGTGCCGAAACAAACCCAGTAGTCATGAGACGGAAATTATTCTATGAAAGCTTATCGCGAAAACTGGAAGTGACTCTAAGAACGGAAATAAGAGTACTATTCCTGGAGAGTTATTATACATGATATAATCAGGGCAGCTTGGCAGCAGGGGCTTATATTATGCGCTGACATCGTCCTGGAGGAAGTGCTGAGAGCGCACCGCACTATTACACTCCAAAATGCGCAGAATATGATAAATGCTTAATCCTAGCCTAACCTATATAACCCTAACCCTACACCATGAATGTTTTACTATTCATCTGAATTGTCATATATGCTATCCTGCATTTGAAGTGCCCAGAAACCATTCGAGGTCCATCTGGGACATATAACCCGAATTTGTGTTGTGAACAGAATTGTTTGTAGCCTGATGGCGGTTAACATTCTCTGAATCATGAAGGGGAGTATGTGTCCACAAGTCGAAAAGATCGGTGAACGAGTTTATGTCCATTCCTGCTGTTAGTGAGAAGCATGGAGATCTCATCCCCACTATTAACGAGTGTCCATTTATGTCCTCAAAATCTTCTCTAGAACGCAGGCAACTGTCAGGGAAGGCGGCCTGAGGCGCCGCATATGAGTTTATAGCCGGGTCATCCAATGCATTCACCGAATCAACATCCATCAGATCCGAGTCGTTCAGGCCGTGTCTCTGCAGAGCTGTGAGGAGAAGTTGACTGATAAAATCTGCAGCGATGCTCGTTTCGCGCAGACGCCGGAGGACCCGCATGCATTTCCCGAAGCTTCGGATGCTGGCCTGCTGGGATTCTTTAGCTCCAGTCATGATGCCGGCCAAATAGAATGTGAGTGCGGGTAGCAGGAAGCCGCATCCGGCCGCGGTGAAAAAGCGTAGTAAGCCGAGGTCAAGGAGATCATTGCTGATTTCTGTGATACGACTGGCAGCTTCCTGTAGTACCTCCAGTTGAGCGCGATGCGATTCTGAATGACTCCAACTCGCCGCTCGCACAACCTGGGGCCTATACAGCGCACTCATGGTCGCGTAATATTGCAAGTGCAGCAGACCGCGATAGACTGTTAGAGTCTCTTCTAATCTGGTCAAGGGCAAGTCAGAGGGTCGTGAGTATATGGCCTCCTCGGGGAGCATGGTGTACCATGTGCGAAGTTCCAGATAACATTGTTGAATTGGCGACGATTCCAGATCGACGTTGTTTGGCTGTAACGTATTTGTTGACGAGACAACTCCAGCTGGGCCTTCTTGTCCCTGTTTGCAATGCTGTACCGAGTATCGCAGGCTTAAGACGTCAGCTACACAGAGAGACAGTTTCATCTGTTGGATGCACATGACGGCCAACTTCTGGAGAATCGTGGTGCTCCGGGCCAGATGGCAATCGACCGGCACGCAGGAGACGTCAATGCTGACTGGATTAACGTCAAAATCATCCAAGGTAATCATGGGCACGTTGAAATGCTCCTTTTTCACGTCTGCCGGACGACACATCCCGAAATGGATCACTTGGTCCCTCACAAAGCAAACCCACGCCAATCGTTTCCACAGACGTTTTTTGCTGGCGGTCATCATGGACTGGGCCGGGTCTTTATACAAGCCAATCGTGCTTCCCAGATACGACGCGAGCGACATCCAATAGCAGTTATCCTTTGGGCTATCCGGAGATTCGTACCACAACGTCATGAGAAGCAGTGACTGGACGATGGTGATGCGATCAGCCTCGTAATTAAGATCGTAGAGTACCTACACACGTGGCATCAGAAACCGGATTTTTCTTCATTCCTCTTCTGAGCACTGATCCATGTACTAACTTTAACCTTGTTGAAGAAATATTGTTGTGCTACTTTGCGATTCTCGAAGCCAAGTTCTCGCAGAAATACCATATCTATGAATGCAACTCCGGCGAACATCACAGCTTGGAATAATAGCAAGCTCAAAGTGCCCGCCGTACCATTTTTGCCTTCCATCATGCCCGTGAACTCAATCAAATCTATCACCGGCATGAATCCATGGATATGCTCAATGTAGCACTGCAAGAGCCGATTCCGAAGCCGCGTTGCAGGAACAGTTAAAGCGCCTTTCCGGGACAGATACTCATGTTCCTCGTCTGGAATGCTCTTTGGTAGCGGGGTCAAAAAGGATGGTAGTATCGGATAACCTGGCTTGGATATTTGACTGACGGGACCATGTGAAGAAATCTCACTCCAAAATGGCTGGAAAGCAGGCAAGTCAATTGCAACATCTGGGCTCTTAATAGGGCTTTGAGGTCGGGGTCCCTCTAGTTTTGTTAATGCTTATTACTAGATACTAGGTACCACCCAGCATTGCAACTTACCCATGATATGCGTGACATCAAAAACATGCGTGTTGATGTTCGATGGCTGTTGCATACAATTCGCATTCAAAACTCGCATTTCATAATTAATGGTATCATTGGTAGAGTTGTATCTATAAGCCCAGTTTTTCCTAAAAAAAGACTTTCAAAAATTCGAACTCTTCCTAAGTCTCATGAATCACTCACCTTCTTCGCTTGTTGTCTGGTAGGGTGCATACAACCCCGTCATGCACACAATTCGAGCAGGGCGGTCCTCGATTCCAGACATCACATCGCACCTTTCGACGACGACAACATTGACAAGCCTTTGGGCCTCGCTTTTTCGCGCCTAGGTCAGTGCGGACTTGCAACTGCGTCTCTGGTGAGGAATATGATGGAAAGTTTGACAGGGACATTTCGGAAAAGACGGGCTGGACCTAGACCACCGTATGGACGGATGGCGATGCTTTATCAAAGAGAAAGAATGTATCCTATGTATGGATGGATGGACAACAATTCTTGATCAAAAAGAAAGAAAGCACCGTAGAAAAATACGCATTCAATGCGGGGATCGGCTCTTCCCCGCAATCTCGTAAACCCAAAGAGGTAAAGGAGCCGGATATTGCCGAGCAAAAGTCTGACCATATGGTTGGGAACCAATCGGTATGTACAACCATAAATTTCTCGGTGGTAGCGCTCGGATATGTAGTATGTACAATGAAGTTTAACCACTAGCCTGAAAAGATGTCAGGTTAGTGCGTTATGTATGTACCTATCGATCTAATACGTATATTTTTTTAATAAAGTTTATGTGTTTCATATTTTTATTACCTAGGTACTTAATTCTCATGATCGTAAAGTAGTAAATGTAAAGGACTAGGCAGTAGGAAGTAGAATAGATGCAAGATCAAGAACTACATATGCACTAGAAACTAGGCCGGCGCGCCAGAGACATGGAAGGGTCTCGGAGGCAGTAAGAAGTAGAAAGCCTGACTATATACAATAATAACCTGAAACCCCACGGATGCTAAGAGTACATCTTTGTTTATTCCCCAGCCAAGTTCAGCATTTTTTGGGCATTTATCTTAAGGTTGCTCCAAGATTGGGCGTAGGATGCACCGGCTGGGTCATCACCTGTATACTGGCAACCCGAGGCAGGATCCCATTCACCCCACCAAGGTTTAGTTTGTTCGGTCCATGTGCTCGTATAGAAGCAGAGACAGAATTTGGATTAGGAAAGACCAGACAAAGTGTTATTGTTATTAGTCTGTTTGAATCTGGACAGGATATCGCGGGAGAAACGAGCTACCTAGGTACTTTATATCTTTGCCTTGAAGCATTCATGAGGGTTCCTTGAATATCTTAGCACGAGTTACGTTGCTGAGGATTCGCTTAACGGCACATTGCTTAATTTAGCTAAGGACAAAGTGTGAGACGGCTGTGGTGTATTTCATTCCTGTTGATAAGAATTCTCTGGTCTTAATAGATGTGGTTAATATTGTGAGCTGTTGGAAGGAGGTCCACCACACGTACCCAACGATTAAGAACCAGTAGATTAGGTATTATACATATTTTCATACGCGCCTTTTCCACGGTAAAGTTTAAATAATCTCTAGCTCGTGATTAAGGAAAATTGCTTAGAGAGTGTTCCAACGTTCCAGATCAGATATGTACATAAAAGACAAGACGTAGTTCCTAATCAGGACCAAGCTAGACTTGAGGCATTAAGACATACGTACCACTTTCCCAATTTCGTAATTATTCCCAAGAGCAACGCACTCTTTCCTATCCACAGCTGTTACCCCCATGGCAAACTTCACCATTTCCATCTGTACAGTAACGTGAAGAGCTACACCCTCTCTAGTAGTGTTTGCCATATACTTGAACGGTGTTTTCTACTTTTAGAAAAAGGATACCCATCCATTCGTTTGAAATTAAGGAAGTAGAGCAATATCCAGAAATTACGGTAGGATATTTATCTAGAATATCTCTTGCGAAAGTTGTACCAGTCGAATCTAAGCCTCAGATCTCAACCACGCGTATAAGCGCCATAAAAGAGTAGCTAATAAAAATCAACAGATGTCCAAATCGTACTAGTAGTAATTAAAAATTTGCACGTATTTGTTAGAAATGGGATCGGATATGGACCACTAATAACGCATGTTACCTGGAAGCGACTCGCGGAGGCCAAGCTGTGTCCCAACAAGTAGATTCAGTAACAACTAACTAGGCGCTCTGCTTCGTACTGCATTGTCTAACCTTCAGGAATCTGACTCTGAGCACTGCAGAGTTTTCTCTCCCATACGCTAACCGTATTAGGAAAGGGAGTCCTTCGGGTCAGCACGTGATCGCCGTCCCGGCGCTCCCGCGCTACGACCTCTCTACATACATTTCTAGGTGCTTTCTCACAGTATTTTATATAAATTCTATAAATCTAGACTTAAGAAGGTATTGCGGACTAAGACTACATTATAAAAGATCAGTGATCAGAAAAATATGGACATCACTACCTGTCTACCTAGATACCTAGGTATTTGCATACAGATTCAGAGTACCCGCGCAAAGTTCCTAATCACGACGTTAAATGACATTGACAAGGAGTAGTTAAGAATCCTTATGATGGTTGTCCCTGAACCCGCAGAGATGGATCTACGGTTGAAGCCTCGACGGAATTGTGGTTGCGCCGCATTTCCTCCAATGCGTAAAGACTGTGGGTTCTCGGGGGGATAATTGCGCCGTGGCGCCAAAGCTTATGTACTTCACACTACAAAAAAGCTTTCCCGTATAATGTTGCTATCTAGTTGAATGAATCGCCTGATAATTAAAGTATGGGCTGGATTAGGTATTCGTCGCGAGCTGAACTGGAGTATCGAGTCTCGACTAACCCTAAGAACTTGGAGTTTTCGACTGAACTAGGACCCCCTTTATGAATGATACATTTTAGCCGGTGGAGTGGACTCCCTGAGTTGTCACTGTGCATTGATCATTGCTCCAAGCTCTGTGAAAATTCCCATTGGTATGATGTTATATACTTATATGATGTCGTATACATACTGGAGATGTTTTGCAAGGAGGAAGGAGGTCGAATGAACTATGGATTCCGCTATGTAAACCTTCTATGTAGGTATGTATAGATAATCTTAACCCTATTAAAATGCAGCGAACCCTCCAGACACTTGATTTGACCCCCACCTTTTTTTTCGTCATGTCATGCCAGCTCTCGTTGAGGTTTTCTGATTACTATCGTCTCGGGGGAACTACAGCCCATGTTGCATTCAGCCTCGAGGGGTCAACTGGTACTGTTTTCTCACGGGCTTGCCCGCATCTCCCAGACGGCACCCCCTTTTAGGCTTAGCGCATGTTTCCTCGAGACACATAAGATGTGTCTTCGTGGTAGCTAGATAGCTAGAGAAGACACACACTCAGATACGTGTCCATTCTCCTCTCTCACGCCTTTAGAGCCCATGATTTTCTTTGCAGGAGCATACCGTATACGTATATAAACACAAACAAAAACAAAATGATTCTCCGGTTGAAGCTTGGTCTCGCTTTCCTTCGACAGCGACAGCGATCTTAGGGTCGACGCCAGACCCTCTTGCCATACTCAGTAGTGGTGCATCCACCCCTGTCGTGAGAACAGCACCTGCGCACTTTACTCTACCACCATATAGAGCTCGTCGCTCGAGGAGATCATCTAGTCTCCATTCAACACCACGCCGTCCTATTGTGTCGAATCATTTTGTATGCACTACATGTCAGACACCGCGTCATTTCAGTCGGCGAATTGCAAATGGCGTCAATATCTGTGAATATTGCCAGAATTCAAGCATCCCCTTTGAGAAGCAACATAAATTCTGCGTTAGTTGTCAACAAAACGTTCCTATCTCCGCCTTCTTTGATGACAAATCCGATGAACACGCTCACTGTAACCCATGTTGCGCCAGCTCTATGATCCATGCTGAGACTGACCCATCTTACGTTCCTGAGAGTAGTAACGTCCACTCTGATAACACTCCCATAGTAGTATCTACCCTGGCTCGAGAATACTCTGAACAGGACCCTCCTTACATTCCTGGGGATCGCGATGCCCTTCTCCAACCGGCACTTACAGAGACCGATTTCAACTATATCAAGAACTTTCACAAGTCCCTAGACAAGCAGCAATTAGAATATTGTCAACGCTGTTGCGAGAGATGGTTCAATCTTCGTTTAAATGGTCAAGGTATCTGTGATCGTTGTGTTCGCGCTGACAAAGGCAAGGACATTTACCTATTTAGTGCTAGTAATAATTTGCACCCAGGGCATATACCAGACCTTCCTGAGTTATCACAGACAGAGGAGATGCTTATTTCTCGCGTACATGTGGCCGTCCAAGTGCGTCGAGTACGAGGTCAGCAGTATAAGTATAGTGGACATGTTGTTAACTTTTTACGGGATACTGCGCGTGTTTATGACACTCTTCCTCTGCTTCCCCATAACCTGGATGTTATTCTTCTTCGTCCAGCTAATACCAATGCTGACCAAAGACTTCAACGCCAGTTCATACACGATTTTCGAGTACGGAAAGAACATATCATCAAGTGGCTAGCCTACCTACGGTCCAATCACCCTGGCTATCGTGACATTGAAATCTCCCAGCGAGCTCTTGACATGCTTCCAGGAGATAGCAGTGTTGCAGACGAAATTTTCAATGAGACGATAGATCCTGTGGAGATCGACCTGAATGACAGTTCAGAAGGAATTGAACTTCCTGAACATAGCGCTGTTCCTGATCTCATTGCTAAGGAGGACGAGATGACAGCTATCCGTGAACAGCTGCAACCTCGACAACCACGACAAACGCATATGGAAATGCCTCCATTCCGTTCTACGCCGATTGCTGAGTTTACCAGAACTCAACCATTGCTCTCCTGGGCCTTTCCTACGCTATTTCCCCGTGGTGAAGCTGAGTTTATTCTCCCTCGCCAACGCTCCATCAAATTCGATGATTATATCAAACATTTGATGAGATTCGACGACGGCCGTTTTGCTCGACATCCCCGATTTCGTTATGTTGGTTTTAATACAATGATGCGGCAGCAGGCAAATAAAAAAGCGGGATTTTTTGTTAAGCAGCGAACAGCTGGGGGCCAGGAAGTTACAGCAGACCAGCTTCGTGCAGCTTTTGAAGACGATAACCCAGAGGGTGAGGCACTAGTTAACTCAATCTCTCGTCGCTCAGGAATGCTACGTGGCACGCGGCCCTTTTGGACCAACAAGCATCAACAGCTTAAGGCTATGGTGCATAATCTCGGGCCGGCCCATCTCTTTCTGACGTTATCAGCTGCAGATCTTCAACGATTGGAAGCAAGGGACATCATCAGAGCGGATTCAAATCTCTCGTGAAAATCTACGCGACAACCCACATATTGTGGCGAATTGGTTCCATATTCGTTTTGCTACCTTTCGCAAGGAAATTCTTGACAAGAAGTTCAAAGTGGTGGATTATTGGTATCGATATGAGTGGCAAAGGACGTGGATCTGTTCATGTTCATAGCCTATATTGGCTTGAGAATGCCCCTCTATCAGAAATAGCCTCTATCTCTCAGGCACTTCGAGATGCGTTCACCAAATTCTGGGGTGAGCTTATCTCAGCTCTTAATCCCCAACCTGGCGTTATGGTCAATGCAGGCAATGAGCGTTCCCCTCTACAGCTTGCTTTTGACGACCAGCATAATACCGTTCAGTATCTATCACAGATATCGAATAGTGTCCAACGTCACACATGCTCTACTGGCTACTGCTTGAGAAAGGAGAAGGGATCGAATCAGGTTTCTTGCCGCTTTCACTTTCCTCACTCTATCAGGAATGAAGCCGCTGTGGAAATTGCTCCAGGTCATCATTTCTATAGGTTTTACCCTATTCGCAATGACCCGATGACTAATAGCTGGAATCGGTGTGTGCTAATGGCCTGGCTAGCTAGTTGATATTGATATTGCTCCATGCACTGGCACTGAGGCATTATTGGAATACATTGCAAAATATGCGGCAAAAGCAGAGACGAAGACCGAATCATACAAGGATCTTATGAAGGGATTTTTACCACGACTTAATGAGAAGAATCCGTTCCTGTCTGCTGTCAGTAAGATGATGAATCATCTTATTGGTGAAAGGGATTGGTCAGCCCAAGAAGTCTTACATTTATTGCTTGATTTACCTCTACAGGCTTCAAGTCGCGTCATAATTACCATGAATTGTCGACCAGAAACTGATCAACCCGCCAACTTTGTTAATTTTGAAGATGATGAGGAATCAGTCCACCGGGGTCTTTCTTCCCTGGAGAAATACAAAAAACGTCAAGCCATATTTGAACACGTCACATACTTGCAATTCCTACGAACATTTGATTTTAGGAATGTCAAAAACATCTATGAGCGTACGCAAGCTCCCCAAAGAGTGATCAATTATTTTCCCATCTACGACCCCGAAAAACAGCCTGATGATTATGCTCGGGTTAAGCTAATGCTTCATCACCCTTTTCGTGCTGTGAAGGATTTATTGCAACTTGATA
>JAMAFX010000145.1:6304-58529 GCA_023625875.1 Trichocomaceae sp. PYS4502
GGACGCAAGCAATGAGGACGCAAGCAATGAGGACGCAAGCAATGAGGACGCAAGCAATGAGGACGCAAGCAATGAGGACGCAAGCAATGAGGACGCAAGCAATGAGGACGCAAGCAATGAGGACATCAGCAATGAGGATGTTGGTAGTAAGGACGCTAGCAATGAGGACACCAGCAATGAGGATGTTAGCAGTGAGGACGCCCGCAATATGGATGGCAGCGGCAAGGATGGCGGCGACGAAATTGACAATGACGGTGATAATACAATGGGCTGGAATACAAGACGTGACTTTAACCTTGGACGCGATGGCAACAGGTTCGTTTTCTTAAGCGAAGATCCCACCATCAGCCCTCATGAATCAGGCCGTATCGTCGGACCTCAACTCGACTTCTCCCTCATGAAGAAGTGGCTACAGTTGTGCGAAGATGTTCATGGTTCCACGTGTGCTCCTGTGGCTGGTGTAATTCGTACACCGCAAGCGCCGTCAGGGTTGGAGACATTGCGAGTCGTTGATGTAGCAAATATGTGCATTGCCGAAGCCAATCCTGGATGTCGATATTTGACATTAAGCTATGTCTGGGGTGGGGTCCCAACGCTGAAGCTGACAGTTGCCAACAAAGCAGAATTAATGGCGGCTCGCGGTCTGGAAAATCACCTCTGAGATCTTCCAAGGACTATTTGCGACGCTATCGAACTGACGAGATTAATCAAAGAGAGATACTTGTGGATCGATGTCCTCTGCCTGGTGCAGGATGACCCAGTGGACATGCAGGACAGCATGAACAAAATGGATCTGGTGTACGAAGGCACTATTCTGTGCATTGTTGCTGCTGCAGGCAAAAACGCAAACGCTGGTCTACCTGGGTTAAGACGAACGGCTAGTCGTACGCAACATATTGAAGAAATTGCTCCAGGAGTAAAGATGACGAGAGTCGGCCTGCTGTACAATATGTTACGAGGTACCTACATGACTCGAGGATGGACGTAAGTAGCTACTGTCTCACCACTTAATACGCACAGATGTGCTAATGGATCGGTAGGTATCAGGAATTCATGTTGGCTCCACGGTGCCTTATATTTCTCAAGTCTAGGGTATTTTACCGCTGCTGCCATGTCGTTTGGAGCGAAGACCTTGCTTATGACAATTTTCCTTCCATGACACATGAAGACGTCGGGCAGTCGTCCGGTTATCATGTCTTCCGCAAAGAGCTCCAGAAGAGTCCCATGGCAGCATATACCCGCTCTCTATTTCGATATGGAGACCGCAAACTCACATATCAGAGTGACACACTGAATGCAATGCAGGGGATATTGCAACGAATATCCCGCAGCATGAATGGCAGTGTCTGCGAAGGGCTGATCACTTCTTGCTTTGATTTGAACATCATGTTTTACAATCCGTCGGTGTTTCCTTCTAAACGTCGGCCAGGGTTTCCCAGCTGGTCTTGGGCTGGTTGGAAGACATCCCCGCACACGTGGGTTCCTGAATGGGACAAGCAGGACGCCCTTGAATGGCTTGCCACGAAAACTCACATTGTGTGGTATAAGAGATGCCTTCGGACCGGGGAGCTGAGCTTAATCTGTGATCCCAGTGCACATAGAACTCGGTTTGCGCAGATGCGCCAGAAGCAGGAAGCTGCTGATGAAAGGAATTTCCGATATGGTGCTCATGACAAAGATGATGTCCTACAAACCCACTCGACAATGCCAACACTTGATATCGCCTGGAAAGATATCCCTTACCGATACTCGGCACTGCAATTCTGGACTTGGACTGTGCTGGTCCCACGTCTTGAGCCGTCGGAAGACGGCCTTGCCTCCGTATTTGACACTGAGGGTGCTGTTTGTGGTGTGATATATTTGGATGATCGCAAATTTTCCTTGGATACTGGAAGAATGTACGAGGTCATACTGCTCTCAGAGGGAGAAAATTGCTACACATTCACGAGGCCCTGGATGCCGGCCGAGGCAAAGGGACCATTCTACTGGGTAATGTTGATCAAATGGCACAGGATGTACGCCAAACGGATGGGACTGGGCTTTATTTACCGATCTAACATTGACCGCTTTGCTAATCCTGGAAAAGTCTGGAAAGAAATATTGTTAGCTTAGGATCAAGCAGCTAAGTTCGAAACAAATGGCTATGAAAGATCGCTGCCATTCATCTCATGTTCCTTCCTGTCATTTCCCGGTTCCTCTTTCCTTTCAGACGAATTTTTTTCGTCCTGATACGAGGGAGTCAGAATGCATCGTCTGACATCAATTCCGTTTCGACACATCCCTACTCCAGTATCTAAGCTGGGTGTTGCTCAGGGGTTGTCTCGATGAGGTCCCCTATAGGGGCCAGCTGTTGGCGTCCACCTGTCGTGATCGTGTGGTACGGCTCTAGAAGCCAGCTACGGGAGCCCTACAACAAGCCATACATAAAGGCTATCTGGATTTATTCCGGCCAGTAACCTCCTTATCGGACGGCCAGCTGCTGGCATTTAGATCGGCTGATCGTACAGTGCGCTCTGGAACAATGCCATGGGCGCTTTGGAAAAGGCTCTGAGCACTAAGGGAATTATCCCCGCCTTTAATATACCCGAGGGCGACTTGGAGATATATCTACAGCGTGGCTGGATGGCTTGAATGAGATAAAAGCTTTTGTCTCCCTCCTGAGGCTAGACCTTCTTGTTCGGCGACTAATGTAAATCAAACGGCCGTGTCCCGAGGTTTCCTTGGGGGCCTGGCATACCATTGAGTCCCAGGCCTTGATCCAGTGTAGGTAGGTAGGTGCCAATTGGGACATGCCCTGTCTTGAGTTGATGCACCTCGCCACGCGCTTAGGGGCATTGGCTACTAGGCGGTTGAGTCCCCAGCCTGTGGGAAGCCTGTACTGATTGCCCCGTTTGGTCCGTCCCTTCCACTTCTGGGCAAGCCAACTTGCTCGGGCGTACAGTCTAAAGTAGGCCATAGGGGCCTCACCCCCGGCGTAGGCTTACTTGCAGCGGCCCTTGGCTGGTATGCCCATGAATAACAATTGTCACATATCTATCCATCATGAAGGTTTCCACCCAGTGTACGATGCCAGAGTCTATGCCAACGTCCACTAATATGGGCACTAGCTTAGCCCTAACTACATGATCAAAGGAAAAATATAAGGAAATAAAAATTATACTTCACCTAGCTTCCTGTTTTTATTTTACAAAAACCCAGGAAAAAACTTCACTCTTTAATTATTACAATTCCTTCCAAAAACTCTAGTACGGTCACACATGGGATCAGCTACATATATTTAGAGGATGCTAATTTGGCTCAAACGCAAAGTAAACTGAGCACTCGGCTGATTACGTGTGGAATGACAATATAGACTGAAAATATGATGAAATGGCATATCTAGGGCTCTATAGATTGGCTGAGGGGGCCGAGAGATCATTCTTCAGCAATTGAATTATGTCCTGAACAGCAACTTGGCCCCCCGCTCAATAGCACCATCAGTGTTGTTGTCAATATTTGTATTATCAATCCCGTCAATCAATATTGACCATTGATAAGAGCACTTGTCCGGCCGGGAGCACCCCGACAAGCAACTTGGGGCGCACCGAACGCGGGCTAGCGGCGATAACCCGCTGGGTCACCGCCTTAACACAGCCCTTTGACAATAGATTCAGTCGCTTCCAATTAGGACTAGCGCCGGCATAAAATCTGCCACGTGACCAGCTATAGTCTGAGAAACTGAGACAAAAGGTGAAGGGGGAATTGCCCTGAATTAAAGCGGCAACGGAAAGAATAATTATAAAAGACAAAAAAAGAAAAACATACAACAGACGGGATTCGCTGGTGGTCACCCACCCAACTACTAACCGGCCGGCGTGTGGCTTAAGTACGGCTGAGCGGACGGGAAGCCCTGTTTTCCACACCCTATGGTCGTATGTGCTAGATGCATCAAAAGAATGGTTTATATGTATTGTGTGTTGACTATGTATGTAACCATGCCATGTCAGCCATTGGGAATATTAAAATTCAGTCGCTAGATGAGACAGATATTGTCTTAAATATCCTTATGGATATACAAATGGCATGTTTGTTGATCCAGGACAAGACTAAGACCAACTCTACGCCGTTAATGAAGATGGAGTCGAGATTATGTATTGTTGAACGAGAATGGCGATCAGACTCACAATGCATGCATGTGTGGTACGGGCCAATTGGATCTGGTAAGAAAGTAGTAAAATCTGCCGAGAAAAGGAATGAGGCAGCTGGATGGAGGGGTTTCGTTGATGGTACTGTGAGTTCAGATCCTTCATTGTTATTGTATAGAAGCCAGTACGTGGTAGGTAGTGGTAGGTAGTGGTAGGTAGTGGTAGGTAGTGGTAGGTAGTTGTAGGTAGTTGTAGGAGATGTAGGAGATGTAGCATAGATGTAGCATAGATGAGCATAGAGGCTGAAAAGACAGCCATTTTTAATAAAATGTGATTTAATTCCATGCTCACTTCTACTTGCCTCTCATGAAGTTGAGGTGAAGTTGAGGTGAAGTTGAGGTGAAGTTGAGGTGAAGGCGGGTGAAGGCGGGTGAAGGGGGGTGAAGGGGGGTGAACAGGGGGGAAGCTGGGTGAAGCTAAAGTATCAAAAGCGGCAACAGCGTGGGTGAGTACCAACATAATACGTCTGTTGTATGTTCCATTTACTTTTTGCTCGTTAGCATTGTTTTTGCTCCTCGAGCGATTCCTTTTCATTGCTGACGCGGCTCTCTCATGTCATTGATGTCAAGTCTCTGATTTCCATTCAATATCTAGTCTGCCAACATTGAAGCAAACAGCATGGGACTCTTAAATAACCCTAAAAAAAATTCCCCCGAAGGTTGTTTCTTTGCTTGGGATTACCTAGGTAGCGTGCACTAGTTTATTTCTATTGCTCTTGACCCTCACCTCTGTAAATGCATTGCTGAGAAACGGAAGAATGGATTGCCAAAGAATCAGCTAAAATGTCTTGGGATTATCGCCGACGTGAGTTTGCTCCGAGTCCAAACCCAAAAGTCTTATAATTTTCTTGACTTTTGGAGGCATGTAGCATACCTAGGTATCCCATTATCATGTCGGAGAAGGCATATTTAACAGTCCACTCAAGAGAGAGGCTTACCCAGGTATTGGCCTTGGATAGATCTCCTTGCTGGCGCGTATGTAGTCTACAATCATCCTCGCCGTGGCCGTTCTGACCAGGCCGGACAACTCAGATCATCAATTCTATTTATCATGCCAGCATTTTTCCGGTGTTTTGGCTCAAGTTTTGGCTGGAGCGGTACCAGCGACTGCGATCAAGTTCTACGTTTGTGGAAATTGCAAACGTATCGGGGTAGATATGCTTAGCGATTGTGGAAACTCTGCCTTCGTCCGTACTCAAGCTCCTATTTGTGCTGGAATAGCAACCACTACAGCCACAAATCCAGTACGGCTTGTCGAAACAAGAATGCAGCTCGATAAAGCACAACAATCGTGAAGTTTGTACATATCCAAGATTGTCTTGATTATAATTACTCAGATATACCTAGGTACTCCAAACTCCATGGGTTACATTGCATACCTACATTGTAGAGTGATATCACCATTCGAGAGGCGCAAGAATGGGCAACATATCCTCAGCTTGGTACTTGTGATATTTCCAGCCAGGATGCAAGTTATTCCACCAGATGCAACTAGACCCATCAGGATTCATGCATGTTGCATCTTGGTAACCATATTTGGCAGGATTATCAAGAATGCGAGTCATATACCGGAATGAGTCGTAAAACACGACAGTTGTCTATACAGAGTCAGATGGATATTATAACTGCACCAGAAGTGTTGATATACTTACATCTTTATATTCATCTCTGAATTGAAGTAACATGCTGTTTAGACCCTTATTATATGCTGTCACCATCTCGGCATGACGCTGGAACTGTTCTGGTAAATTGTTTTCTTCATGCACCTGTGGACTGCGTGTTGATGGTGGACAGTTCAGAAAGAGGAACTTTCGAATTCCATTAGAATAGATATGTTCAATAAGTGATCGATATCTATTCATAAGTGTGGATACGAAAACTGAAGGATCGTCGTTATGCGCGAAACCGTAATATACACTTCCATTATCAATAATTTGGGAACAAGAACCGTGGGAGGATGACTTACTCGTTGATCCCAACCCAGAACGAAGCAACCGCATTGTCTGTCGTCCAAGGCGCAGGTGCTGGCCTCGAAGCATAATATGATTGAAAGGCGTCTACTTGGGAAGCCATATCACCAAATCCCCAAGTAGCTAGTGAATTATCAATTGTTGCTCCGGCAATGGCTAGATTGTATGTTAGGATTAAAGTAGTATTATATTCCGTGGCCAAGTATTCGATCCAATTATTGCCGCCGCTCTGTGTGCCTGGATCTACACCTAAGTATTAGAAGCCATCTCCGTCGACTCTCGAATAAAAGTAGTGGCATACTGGGAGTAGTATTTCCCATCGGATTTGATGCCGAAGGTTGTGTAGAGGTAATATTGAAACCTGTTGCCGACCAGGAATCACCACTAAGTAGCCAATGTCGTCAATGCCGTTGTCAACTGGATGTTATGTGTAAGTCGAGACCTACAAGGCAAACCAATACACTGGTGAGTGTACGGGCTTCGATATTGATATTGCAGGTAACGAATGGTAATAGCGAAGCCATACCAAAACGGATGTGACGAACACCGCCAGGGCAGTGTAGGAAATTAAGCTTCGGTAAATCATGTCGATAGCAGTCTATCGAATAAATATATGTAGTTATCTTCTAGCAAGAAAGACCACAGGCACGTTGTTGTACCTGGTAACAGCCCATGAAATAAACAACTTCCGAGGTTGAACAAAGAAAATTGTCGGCCGTATTTAGCGACCTTACTCTACAAGGAATAAGCACTGTATCAGCCACCGACTTGCGCTCGCCGCTCATTGGCTAGCGATCTCTGCTCGCGCATACGAATCTGTGGCAAAGCCCCTTTCCTAACAGGCCGGCACACAACTTTGTATTTATTCCTAGTTCAATAAGCAATACAATACACAGGATTGCCTACACGCTAAGCTCAATATTTACAAAATGATTACCTCAGTAGAATCAATCAGTAACTACGTACCTAGTACCTAGTACCTGGTACCAGTCTACTTAGTACTAACTACTCCCCCGCTAGCATGAATCATGATACATCTTCGGAATCAGCCAATGACAGGCGGATCTTGGCTTACCGTTTGCCAAGACGGGCTGCCCTGATTTCCGGCTAGATCCGAGATCCGCACTCAACCTACGCTCTGACCTCGTACTCCATGTACTTTGACTTTGATAGAAAGCAAAATAGACGAAAATAGACCAGAATAGTAAATACCAAAAACGAGGCCCCGTTAGTGGATCACTAACAGTAGTGGTTTTTTGGTCATATTTTCTGGCTTTCAGACTTCCAATTCTGTTGCATGTTTGGACGTATACATACCAGTTGTAACGAACCTTGGAAAGAAACGCTATATTAACAAACATGAAAATATGGCGAGTGTATATCAACTCCCAAGGCACACCATGCATCCAACCTATTTTTTTTATTTCCGAGTAGTTACTACTACGTACTATGTACCAGAAGTCCAGAATACGGTCTAGCGCGATGCAACTAAGCGCCAAGCTGGCCATTCAGAGATTTTAGTTTTGATTGAGTTGCTCGATTTGTGGCACAGTCTTCCCGTTTGGCATTTACTATTTCTGTCTTGCATGAAGCGACCTCAATAAAACCGGCCCCCCTTGGTTTCATTTTGCCAGTTTTTGTTCAATCTGATTTTTGACCTCTTACGTGAATATACCGCCAGGGCCAGATGTATGCTAATACTAAAGGAAATGTGATGATTTCTCGGCGCAGGAAGTTTAACTTATACAATACGCGGTACATTCTGATCAACCTTCCCTCCGTGATGGCAGTCTGTTATCGCCCCGATGGCGATAGTGTGTCTGATCCTATTTTTCAACCATGTGGCAATCCTGGTAGTACGAGCATGTGCTGTGCTACTAACCGCACAAACCCCTCAGGTGGTAACTACGACAGTGGATACACTGCGGATGTATGTCTTGAGAATGGGATTTGCCAGAACAAGATCTTTGTTACTTATGAAGATGGCGATACTACTTTGGTAACATTGTATTACCGGGATTACTGCACAAGTTCGAACTGGACCGACGAGGGAGGTTGCTTGAATGTTTGTACAGAGCAAACGGTATGGAAGAAGAAAAAGGGCATTCTGATATAGCGTGTATTCTCTTCAGAAACTGATTACTTTCAATGTCTTTTAGAATCCCGGCATTGGCGTCTCCAACTCCACGATTGTCATGACCCCGTGTGACGGAACAGCCAATTCATCAACCTGGTGCTGTGGTAGTTCTTCATCCTGCTGTGGCTCCAGCGAAGCCATATCAATAGCCCAATTATTAGGTACAGGGCTACCGAAAACCGCCATGACTAGTTCCGTAATCCAGACTACAATCCCTACGACAACTGCTACGACGGTTCCCACTACATCTCCTCAGCCGGTGGCCTCGACGTCGTCGTCCCCATCGTCTTCCTCGTCTCCTTCTACAGGCCTCTCCAGCGGAGCAAAAGCAGGAATCGGCGTTGGTGTTTCTGTGGGTACCATTGGAATAGTAACTATGGTGCTGGGAGCATTCATCTTGGGAAGACGGAGAGCTAGTAGAGACAACATGCAAAGAGGTATCATCGCCAACATAACACATCATTATCAGAAGGCGAAGGTGCACGAGAAACCCCATGACCCGGTCATATATGGTGCAGAATTGCCAGCAATTCCTCTAAATCAGAGATATGAGCTACCCAGCGAACACACATGAGCATTTGCAGGTCGCTCGTATTGGTGGGAAATCCACGGATCTTTCAAGTATCAAGCAGATATAATGTGGGATCGTGTTTTTTGTATTGTATATATATATGTACCTAGATAGTACCGTTTACACAATGATTTAGTCACATTTGTTCGCAGATCCTAATTATCAGCTCTGGTAGTGATGACCAAGGATGGGATGAAAACAAGGAGAGATCTTTGAAGTTTATGCCAAAGAGATATCTCACTTATAAGGCTTACGATTGTCAAGTCAGCTCATGGAACCAACGGCGACTCTGAACTTTATGGGCATGTTCCGCGAATGTTGAGGATTGATCACTACGATTATCACAAACAGAAATGTCAAAGTTGGTGCGGACTACGTGCATCACCGTTATGAATTCGAAATATGACAGTGAATTAAGTTCATATACGACGGTCTTGGCCCTATGAGAGTCGACTATCCAATGATCCATGGTGCCTTGGCCTTGAGTAGTATAGGAGAGACAAATTCAGACAGGCTGTATTGGCAATGACGACGCCGTTATATGTACCTAGGTACCATTAAATAGTTATATACTGTGTATTTCTTGTACTGATATCTGACTGCTAAAAATATATAAGCTACTAAGCCAAGTCAGTACCTAGGTATAACAACAACTTGAAGTTCTTCGATCTCACATACTTGGGATATTGTCCCCAACCCGCACATTCAAATCGGAATACTTCAAGTTTTGTCAATCGTTGCGATCAACACTGATAATGTCATCTACGAGCAGTCGTATGGGACCTCCGAGAAGCACTAACGCCAGGGTTGCGTGGCTGTGGGCAATCCCAGAGATCACAGGCTGTTAATAATGAGCATATATGATTGAAAACTGCAGAAGACGTGGGGCTTCACTCACCGGGGCTCGCAGGGCTGGCAGCCTAAAGGCATTCGTTTAGACTATAGGCCTGTACTGTGTTACGATGCGGACGTCCTATAAAAAGGATGAGGCCAGAAAGGGCACTGTACTGAGCCATACTGTGCACTTATAATTGGTTAGTGTCTTAAGCATCCATCATGACTGTCTAGTACCATTTCAATATTTTGCCTTCCTTTACTTTCAGCTTCCATGATCATTTTCTATTTTCAGGCTTTGACTGATCTTGACTCCCTAAAACACGCATAGGTTCTTTATTAATATGCTTTCAGCTAAAGTCTCAGTACAACGATATTCAGTCCACGAAGAAGGGGTAAGTGACATAAATCATCCCATTTTTCTATGTTAACAATTGTGAACAATTGGGAAAAATAGTTACGATTATCATCAAGAACATGGCCGAATCATTTGGGCGTCGTATTTCCAAAAGCCTCATTGAAGAGATCAAATTTCTGGAAGCACTTCAGACGGTGGCAGACAAGGGATTATCAGATATGCTGCTTGAACAACGACAGAAAGTCCAGGCAAATACTGAAGCACTCCTGCAGAAGAGAAATGATAGAAAATGGCTTTTGGAGGTTGGGAGAGAGATAGACAGCAAGGATCTCGAGTTTCACAACAGACAGAGAATCGAAATTGAGGGGGAGATTGCAATGCTTCAGAGTGCACACAGCCTCTTGGTCAGGGAAGACGTCTCAGACGTACCAGTTGAGTTTCTGGAACTGGATGATGATGACACGGATGACTTAGTCTTAACATTGACCCAAATGCAGTCACAAGATTCCAATCCCAAAACAATACGACGCACGAAAGTTTCAGCATTTGGGAAAGAAGGAAGGAGGAAAGGATAATAATATCACAATGTGCGTCAAGCAGCTGGCCTCTTCAGAGAAACGGAATCTAGTAGGGAAGCCCCACGCCTGCTCCGCAACCCCCAGCAACAATCACACCCCGAGGCAAAAAAGACTGGCGATCACGAGTTCCCCATGATGCCCCAGCCCAGTTAGGTGCCATGCCAGGAGTGTCCGCGGCGATTGACTACAACAGCTTCGAGATATCCCGTAGCATTACAGTTCTCACCACAGGCATATTGAAGGACTTTAGTGCGAAAGGGTGTGAAAAGGGCGGATTCAAATGCAGAGATTAGTAAACACGAATCGAGCCCGGTCAGGAAATCTACGCAATCTAATGTTGATGTTATTGATCTGTCCTTTCTTACCATCGACACGATTCTTGTCGATGATAGCGGAAACACCACGAAGTTTCCAGCTGTCTGCTGAATGAGCTTCTGCACCGCTATCCGTCCCAAAAGCCAGAGCAAAAGGATGTCGTCTGAGGCATGTGCCAACCCCGGGTCATTCACGGCCTCCGTCAAATTGAGCTGCCGTGAATACACCTACTATACGCCCGCATGAAAGTCTGTGAATCGAAACTCAACTTGACCATGACCCAACTCGGAATCAGAGAATCTGAAATTGTGTCCCAGCGAGAGGCTTTACGCGCTGTTGAGGACAGATTGAATCGACTTGACACAATGAGGCAATCTGAAATCAATTCACAGCAAGAGACCCTACACGCTTACGAGGAGCGAATGAGTTCACTGAGCACGTTAGCTGAACAGGTTGACAAGAGACTGGCGGATCTCGAGTGAGTCCACCTCCTCAACTTCGCGACAACCTTTTCAAATCGAATCGAGCTACCAACGATTCATGGAAACTCGGCTATACAGCTCGGCGATCAAAAAGACAACGCTCAAGATGTCAGAGCATCGGTCGGTTTGCGGTAGTGACGGAGGTCTTCGATTTCTTCAGTCGGTAAATCAGATGCTTGAGGATCTCCAAAAAGTGAAGAACTAGACGGATCAGAAGCTAGGTGTTCTCGAAACCCAAACGAAGCACCTGGAGCTTCGTAATGAAAAATGAACTCGTGCTGGTTTTGTGAAGTGAAACTAGTTCTTGAGATTGCTCATGTTGTGGCCAAGGAAGACCGAGCAGTAAGAAATTACCTAATAAGTATACTGGAAATATATTATTAACATTTTATCTTTATAGATACCCTACCTTTTCAACCGAGGTCTGCTTAATTTTTCGTTGACCTCAGCCTACAGGACTGGGGACAGCATCGCAAGCCCCTGTTCAGAACATAACCTTGGAAGGGTCAAAGGCCTACAATCCCTGAGTAACCAGAATCGTGAACAGGACGCATCAGTCGCCATCACAACGGCGATACCAAGATGGATCTTTGCCAAGCTTCCCAGCGGACACAGACCGTGGTCGACATTTTCTATTCAGAAACAATCATCGTTTACTATATGAACAATGGAGATCCACGTTGGAGGAAGAAAACTATTTCAGAGGACGGCAACGAACCACTTTTGGACATGAATGATCCCTGGTTAATCAACAACGGCAATCTTAGCAAATATCATACAAAGCAAGAGGTCTGGACAGGAACACTTCCAGAACGTATTACCCGCAAACCAGGGCGTCAACCGATCCTTATGAGACATGATGACAGAGGGTTTCTTAGCTTGACCAAAAGATAAAAAGTAATTTGGGAATAGATTAATATATTAGAGCCCTATTCAGTCTTGTATTAAAGTTAATTAAGCTGATATCAAACATACCTATCTCAGGAGGCCGACCATATGTTATATCCAGGTTCTACTGTATTTCATATCTACCAGCCGACGCGTAATTCAATGCATATAAATTATGATCCCTCAGTCACATTTAGATTCACAACATCTAACTAGGCAGCACCGACACAGCCAGTCGGGATAATCCCTGAAAGCGTTTCACGGAACTCGGCAAGCCGCAGATCATGTCCAAGTGCCTTGCTAGTGGCACACCCCTTAAATCCTCAGACCCTTTAAAATTCCTAATCGGAGTGGGTACGGAGATTCACGAGAGAATGAAAGTGATTCTAATCAAAGAAGTCCTGCCGATCGTTGGAATAATGCAGCGAGTATAACTTGTTCATCAGATGAGTTATGCTTCGGAGATTATTGGAATTTGTCCTGGACTAATAAGAGTACAGTAATAAGTACATCGAGTAGGTACGTATGTCAAAATGGCATACACGCCAGCCTGACAGATAAAATCAAGGTCGATAAGACACAACTTTGCCAAACGTATCAGCCATGCCCCAAATCCCATGACGCAGACACGACAACTGCACAATCTGCGAATGGTCCACAAAGACATTCACGTCGACGCCAAACTCGCGAATGTACCAATTATACACTTTCGGATCGGCTGCCTCGAACATGACTCGTTCCATTGGCAGCTCCTTCATGATCGTGCTCACGACATCTGTGCGCCACGATTTAACGTTTTCTGTGATCCCTTCGGATTCGATCATGAGTCGCTCGACGCCTGCATCCAGGAATTTGCGCCCGAGATTGACCAGCTTGCCGGGATCAGAGGTGCCGATGGCTTCGAGGTCGCCGGCTGCTGTGTCGCCGCCGGCGCCGAATTGGATTCCCAGTTCCGGCTTGGCTTTGAGGTCGTAGGCGTGCACTTTGTCGACGAGCCGGAGCCAGTCGTCGGGGGGGATGGAGAGGAAGCCGGATGATAGCTCTATCACGTCGAATCTTTTCATCCCCGTTAACCAACTATTCCATGCAGGTCATGGCGAGAGAGAGAGAGTCATACCCGAGATCCTTGCATTTACGCAGATACTTGTCGAACACAGTCTCGACATCGGCATGGGTGAGGAGGTGTTCTGCCCATCCGCCCTAGTCTGGCATTCAATATCGGCATAATTCTGTGGATTAGAACAGCATTGCGAAAGTATACATACCGTGGATACATAGACATCATGTGAATGGGCCAGATCGATCAACTCCCGGAGTGGCTTTTCTTCGAAAAGGGAGAAGGAGCCTGGAAAGCAATCTCTTAGTCACGGCATTTTTCTGGTCAAGCAAAATCATCGATTTACCTCCTGCAAATTTCAGACCGTCCACATGCGTGCCCATACTACACAACGGTCAGAGATATACTCTCGGAATACTACACTAACATAGAGAGACCAGCTTACGTCTCGAGTATATCTGCCAGATACCGTTTACCCATGACCTACACCCAATACGCATTAGCCACTCTATCGCGAAAGAAAAATGAGTGGAAGAAATATACAGTATAGTAAGGCCCCCGAATCTCGGTGACGCCCTTCATCCGAGGCTTCTTCGGACGGGGGTTGGAGCGCGCAAAGCCAAAGCCATTCTCCTTGTCCTGCAGGAGGATGCTTGCATTGTTACTGCTGCAGGCACTGCTCACTGCAGAGAACGGTCTACTGTTCGGCCTGCAAGAGAGGTTCCGAATAGATGATAGCGATGATAATGCGCCGATCGTTGGGCGCGGAGGACGGACAGACGAAAACATATCTCTTTTTCTATTTCGGTTTTGGTATCCTCTTAGTACGAGGTAGTTAGATTGGTATCAAGCGGCGGACTTGATATATCTTCTCTCCAACATGGCAGCTAACAACGATGCTTTCTTTGTTCTATGAGAGCAATCTGATGCCGGACTGACGTCAGGGTGATGTTGTTTGGCCAGCATCATAACTAGATGCATGCACCATAGTATATACCATCTAACTATCGATAGTATCGTTGATTCGTCGAAGCCATTGATCGGCTCTGGCCTGACACTGGACAGTGAGAACTAAGACGGTTGATGCTTCTTTCCTGATCGTGTTGGTCATGTGATGCGAACTCACGTGAGATATGAGATAAGCCCAGCCAGTCTAACCGCATCGGGCAATAAATACGCCACTGAGTCATTGGGCTTGGCACACGTGATGTCGGCATTCGGATCTTCGCGAAGCCGACGGAAATGCACGAATGCCGGGTGCTGATTGGCTGCTACTATTTGAGCGACTAACTCAAGTAAGTTAGGGCTCGTTAGGGCTTACGCGGCGACGCGCATCTGATAAGATACGTAACTTTTCTGCGAGTCCACAGCTGTGAAGTCAAAAACTGTAAATCGACGCCCCTTCATGAAGTTCACCGCACTACGTACTAAGTACTACTAACTACATAGTAGTAACTACTACGGAGTACTACATACTACGTATGTACGTAATAATCAAGCAAGATAAAGGGCATCTGGCTACTGGCATGCTGAGCACTCGAGCAAGCTGCAACGGCGTCTATAGTGCGCTCCACAGCTCGCCCCTTCGTTCGACTCAGGACTGACCATAGCATGCCAAGTTTCTAGTACGTTGCGAGCTGGCCAACTAAGAATTCTGTTCCACTGACAAATATCCGTCCAATGCCGCTGCCAAGGCTTTCTAATATTCCTACTCTCGAACTTCGGACTTGCAGCTACTAAGCTAGGGATGGGATGCTGCTATGCTGCCCATGCATGTGCTCCATTGCCAAATCGGGCAATGCAAGCGCCCTCTAGCAGCGGCCAACCGCCAATGATGGGCGCTCTTTGGAATAATGCGTCCAAAACCTGGAATCTCAATCAAGCCGATGCATCGTTCAACCTGCTTTGAACGATGACCGAAGTGTTTGCCCCAGGCTTGGCTTGGGTTAGAATTTGCAGGCTCGGATCTTGATAACTGGGAAGAAATGAGCCCGCGCGGACAACGGAGTAATTTCTTACCGTATATACGTACATGCCGGTGCCATGGCTACGTAACTAACTATATCGACGTACGTAGTTAATTATTGTGCAGTGCTGGCATTGCCAAGTTACACCCATTGTAAAGAAATTTCATTAAAACAAATAAAGAACTGCTTCCTCCTCTTCTTCTTATAGCTACTACTAGTATACCTCTTGTGTCGTCCTGGAACCGGCCGGAGGAAGAAAGCGTCATGGGTGTTGGAGCAGTGCTCGAGCCACTAACAGTGGTCGCACTTCTCTTTGGAGGAACGTGGATCAACCGCCAGAAAGTCAACAATAACAATAATAACGAAACTCACTCACACCGTTCACTATCACCGTCATCTAGCAGAAGCAGTAGTGTCGGCGATGAAGAAGCCGGATTCTACCCCGAGGCAAAAGCAGTAGCGAGACCCTTATCGCCATCCCTGCTTCAGCAACATGAGCCGGAATGGAGAACGCGCTCTGTCGGCATTGGCCCGTACAGATTCGATGTACACTCGCCCAACACAGCGCAGTTTCGCAACCGTTTCTTAAGCCGGCTGCTGTATCGGTTTCCGTTTTTGGTAGAGTGCTGGTATTGGGCGTTGGTATATTGGGTGAGTTGTGGACTCCCCATATAAATTGAAAATCAATACTAAACGCTGGTGAAAAGATATACCAGCTTGGTCGTGCTTTCACCGCCGTCACGCTCAAAGACGACACCGTCGACGTTGCACGCAAACACGCCATCCAGCTAGTGCAAATGGAAAAGTCGCTCGGCATCTTCGTCGAAGTCGACATCCAGCGCTTCTTCCTTGCGCGGCCGATGTTGATGAAATGGACTAATTGGACCTACTCCTTCATCCACATCCCGGGCACCATTGCGTTTTTAGTCTGGCTGTATTACTACACCACGACTCGGACGTCGCTGAATGACAACGCTGCTTCTTCTTCTTCTCTTCTTGATAACAATAATAAAATCAACGGCTCGCCGGCTGGTCCTCTGTTGTACGCTGCTCGGAGACGGACGCTCGCCGTCTGCAATCTTCTCGCGTTCATTGTCTTCACGCTCTGGCCCTGCATGCCTCCTCGTCTGCTCAGCGATGAGAGCGTAGGCGGCAACGTTGGCAGAGTCGCGCGGAGCTATGGGTTTGTAGATACAGTCCATGGCGAGAAAGGTGCCGGGAGTGTGTGGACTGAAAACCGCTTTTGCAATCAATACGGTAGGCGCCCCCCCCCTCCTCCACCCCTCTAAATAAAGAGAAGAAGAAGATGAGGAGGAGGAAGACTGACGGTTAACAGCCGCCATGCCATCACTCCATTTCGGGTACTCTCTCATGATCGGCTTGACCATCATGACCATCCCCCTCTCCCCTCAACACGCCCAGCCCACCCGCAAAAGCATCCGCCTGCCTCTCTTCTCCAGCGGGATCGGTCTACGGTTCGCGCTGCCATCGTGGCGTCGCGTGCTCTGTGTAGCCCTCGGGGTCGGATACCCGTTGACCATCTTGACCGCCATCGTGGCCACGGCGAACCACTTCATCCTGGATGCTGTGGCGGGCGCGGGCGTGTGCCTGCTCGGATGGAGTGGCAACGCTATTTTGCTGAACTTGTTGCCTGTTGAGGACTACTTCCTGTGGGCGCTGCGGCTGTACAAGCCCGAGCGGACGGTTGTGGATGTTGATGTTGATGTTGACTCGTACGGATACGAGAAGCGGGTTCATGCGTCTATTCTTTCTTAAACTACCGACTTGATCTCATTCATCTAATTACCTAGGTACTCATCTGGTCTACCTGATCATATACATATACGAAGTATGATATTCCACCTTCAGCAACGCGAGAAGGAACTAGTCTATGCAAACGATAATACTTGTAATCATAATCAAATCAAATCAACTCATGTCGAATAAATATTTACAAGAATCATATATCATAAACGAACAATGCAGGGTATCTATAATCAGGCAACCTTGCGACCAACATTCCCAATGCCTCTTCCCACAACACTAACGATCACATCGCCCTCATATTTCTCCTCTGCAGCATCGCGAACCCCCCATCCCGCTGCGCCAAACTTGGCCAAATCGCGCGCAAATAGGACCAGAGCCTCATCCGCGAGCACCTCTCGCCCCAGCTGCAGACGTCCCACGTCCTCGGACCCCATCGCCATAAGCGTCAGCATCGTCTGCGCGGCGATGGGGGCAATACAGCCGCCCTTCGATATCGTCTCGAGCAACTGATATGCGCACTGTTTACCGATATCCTCAGGCGGCACGCCCCCCTCCGGCGGCGACGCGACGTCCGCTGAAAACAGACACCCCGTCGACGACTCGGCGACAAGGAAGAGGCCAAACCCAAGACCTGTTCTATTCTTTCCACCAACAGAAGACTTACCGCGACCAGCAGCAGCAGTATTATTGTGATCAACGAGCGGCGCCGATGATGCATCCGACGCTATATATGTATCCGGAACCAAGGGATTGAGCACCCCGCGCGCCGTCTGGATCATGCGCGCATTATTCGATGCTGATACACCCGTCGAATACGCAACACCGCGCACCGTCTTGATGCGGCCCGGATTCATCAAATGCAACGTCTTGGGAAGACGGACCTGATGCCCAAAGATCAACTGGACCTCGCCCCCTCCTCCTCCTCCTCCTCCGCCACGACCACGACCCGGATTCGACCGCTGCAATATCCGCAGTTCGATGTTGTTCCATATCCCAAAGAGCTTGTACAGCGGCAATATAGCCATCCGCACCGCGTCCGCGGAGATATCGCCCGTCGTCGACGTGGTCGCAGAGGTAATCACCCCGGGACCCGTGAACAGCACATTGATAGGCGCCTTTGAGAAAGGAGCCAGCAGACAGAGCGGAATGAGGAAATAACTAATGCCGCGCGTGCAGGTCGAGGGGATTTCGTGCGTGATTGTGCCGCCAGCACTACTACTGCCAGCACCCGCGGCGCTGCCGGTGATTAAGCCCGGTTTGTACACGACAATGGTACCGCTGTATGAGATCTCGATCTGGGAGCCATTGGTCACGGCCTCGAAGAGGCGGAGCAGCGAGATTTCGTGCGGCGCTAGACCGGGGTTGGAGGGCGAGTGCGAGCGGATTTGGGATATGTGCACTGGTTTGCCGGTGAGGGTTGCGAGGACGAGGCGGTAGGCGAAATTCTTTTGCGATGTTAGGCGTACGGGGGGTTGGGTGGATGCCATTTATTCAATGCTCTGTCTTGAGTCAGGCTATTATATGTCAACGTGAGACTCGTTGATCAGAAAATTTGAAATTTGAAGCTCAAAAAATCGAAAAGGGTAAAGCGTGGAGATAAGCCACGTGATCTTATCGATAGCGATAAGACAAGAGTCAGAATTCTTCCAAACTCTTAGTTAGTTAATACCAAACAAATATTTACCTAGGTAATGTTTAGAATAATATAATAGCAATATCCATGGATGATCTTGTCTAGGAGACTTGTGCCGCCTGTTTACTGCACGCATTCCGAATTTGAAGCATTGATCATCTATACCGAACTCTCCGTCAACAGAGAGGTCACTGATCGTGAGAAAGGAAGTAACACCACTACAAGTATTTGTAGTAATAAAAAGGATAATGAGTGCTACCTAGTTAACCAACTCCTAATCTTGCTATGATTAATAATTCTCAGTTAAGTGCGTAGCTTAAGTTAGGTACTTAGTTTTAGGTACACCGTACTGTGGCCTCAGGCAATGCCCCTCATCCGCCCCTCACGATTGAACGAACTACGTATACACATCTCCCATCGTCTACGACCAGCAGTCAAAATCAAGACGCATACCTAGGTAGAACCGGTAGAACCGCCAAAATGCTCCCTCCAGTCCTCAACATCCCCAAATGGCAAGCCCCCCTCTCCTCCAAGCTTACTTACATTGCTTACATTGATTACACTAACAGCGTGGCTGCAGGCTCGAAGCAAACTCGCACCTCCTCCAACCCCCCGTCAACAACTACTGCGTCTACCACCCGTCAACTTCCGCAGGCTACACGGTCATGATCGTCGGCGGGCCCAACGCGCGCACCGACTACCACATCAACTCGACGCCCGAGTTCTTCTACCAATACCGCGGGTCTATGCTCCTGAAGACCGTGGACACGAGCACCACCCCAGGAGGCACCCCTTCCTTCGTAGACGTGCCCATCCACGAAGGGTCGATGTTCCTGTTGCCGGCCAACACGCCGCATTGCCCCGTTCGATTCGCGGACACGATTGGTGTGGTACTGGAGCAGCCGCGGCCGGAAGGCGCGGAGGATGCGATGAGGTGGTATTGTCAGCGGTGCGGCGAGGTGGTGTTTGAGAAGAGGTTTGTGTGCTCGGATTTGGGGACGCAGGTGAAAGAGGTCGTGCAGGAGTTTGCGGCGGATGAGCAGAAGAGGACGTGCAAGCGGTGTGGTGTGGTGGCGCCCGTGAGGTATGAGGAGGGGCAGGTTGTGCAACCGTCGAGGTTTCCGGAGGATCAGTAGGTGACTAGCAGTGCTGCTTTGGGTATGTAAAATTAACTAATAGAGTACGATGTTGACCGGCAGGAGTTTCTTGGTGTTGGTGTCATTATGTATTAATACAATAAATAATATCTAGTTAGATAGGTGTAATGCAAAAAAGCTCCCCATAGGAAGTATGGCAGTCGAAGTAGAAAAAAAAACAAATTCTGTACACATTCAGTCAGGAAGCGAGTGTGAAATAGGGAAAAAAAAAAAAAAAAGAAAGGAAGCCGTCAAGATATTAGTACAGCTCGTACAATCTCGTCAGACATGCAACCGTCTCCCGTAGGTGAATCAATATCAATCCTCAAACGGACAATCAATGCTCTCATGGCCATCGCGTTCGCATAGTGCGCACCATTTGCTCTCATCAACCACCCCTGAAGCTTTACCAGCTACAGCCCCCATCGTCGAAGAGGCCAACCCACCCATGCCTCCCTTCAATCCCTCAAGAACGGCATCACGGCCGGTTTTCACCGACGGAGACGGACCCCGTGCAGGCTCTTGTCTCATCTCATGCAAATGCCCGTTCACCGGAGACTCCGCACTTGTCGGAGTATCGACCGAGACTGTCGCTTTAACGTCGTTGTGCAGGGTTCCAAAATCATGCTCCTTGGCTTCATGGTGTAGTGGCTTGTTCTCTGCAGCAGTACCACTACCGCCGAATGTCGTGCAGGTAAGAATGTCATGTCCCTTGGTCTCACAAATTTCACACCACAGAGAACCACTCTCGGTGGACTGGATATCAGAATCGTGAGAATCATCATTGTCCTCCCGATGGCTGGTCAGCGACTGATACGTCACGCTGCTATGCTGCTCTAAATTGTTGCCGGTTTCGTGCCAGTCCGGGGGCACTACAGTCTTGTCTGACAAAGTATGGCCGTGGCTCACTATAATGCTGCTACGGCTCCCTCTGGCCGAGTGAGACGACTTCATCTGCCTGAGTGGAGCAATGGTGACTGTTCCACTTCGGCTCCTTGCCCCATTCAGCCATCCCACCGAGTTCCGTCCTGCAGAGTTGCGTCCTGAAGAATTCCGGCCCAGGGAATTTCGATTTTGATTATCCTGGCTAAGCTCCCTCTGCAGCTCCTCTATGCGAGTTGACCGAGTCTCCACGACTCCTTGTAGTTCCTTTATTTGCTCTTCTAGCTGGGAAATTCTTTCAGCATCCTGAGGGCTCGATTCAGCATGACTAGTACCGCTGGGACTGAGCATGGCTGGATTCACGTCGCCGTGACTGAGGGAATGAATTATAGCTTTCAACCCCCTGATTTCGTCGTCCTTTTGGTCCAGCTCTCGACTGTTCCCGCGGGCTTCGGCTTCCTTCAATGCAGCTGCCGACCTCTCTCGCTCCTGTTGCAATTCCAACTGCGCTCGCTCTACCTCACCCCGCAAGAATTCTACCTCGCCTCGTGCTTCTGCTTCGCCGCGTCGGGCATCTTCTAGACCTTCTTCCAACTCGGAGACTAGGTCTTCCAGCTGTTTCAATTGCTGCGCTACCGCCTCCACGTCCTCCCCACGATCTTGCAATTCACGGTTCTGCTGCATAAGCTCGTCTATCCGTTTTTCATATACCCTTTCTGTCTCCGTAGCGGCAACTTCGAGTGTATCTAGCGTGCTGCGGAAATCAGCGCGGTGGCTATCAAATTCTGCTGTCAACTGCGCGATCTTTTCGTTCTTCTCGCGTAGCTGAGCTCGCATCGAGGCGCCATCCTGCCCTTCCAGTTCCGTAATGCTCTGCTGCAGCTCTAAAAGAGCTGATGCTTGGTCGTCGAGCTGCCTATCACGGGCTTGCAACTCTTGTTCCAACTTTCTGACCTTTTCTTGCAGTTCATGTGTTTCAGGAAGACCGCCCCCGCCATTGGCTCCGATGCCACTACTACTCGGTCTGCCAAATGTCGATCTTGCAAACGCTGGGGCGGGTAGACTTTCGTCTTCGACGCTGAATCGGGAAGGAGGGCGATCCGACAATCTTGAAGGAGGTTTTAAAGGACTGCGAGGATAGCCATTGGCTCCACCGGGGCCTAACGAACCGGCCGACATGGGCTTCGATACTGTATTGGAGGGGCTCCGCAAGGCATTGAAGTTGAGTTTCGTAGACGGTGCACTTCGCGGAGATTCAGGTCGGGGCAAGGATGGGCGGCGGACTCGTGGTCGAGCCACTGAGGGCGGCCCAACGGACTTGCTAAAGTTGGTTGTAAGCGAGGGCCGCGAGGGAGTAGGCGGCGTGACAACATTTCTTTTGGTGACATATTTCGAGTTGTTGATGGGCACGAAGATGCCGGCTCCGGGGATGGAGGTGGTAAAGTAGTTTCGGCCGTCGACGTCCCCATTGTTCTTGCCCCTGGCGGCATGTTCCGCGGCCAGCTCGATTCCTGCAAAACGGCCCGGCTTGCCATTCACGGTTCCCAGGAATCGAACGGTTCCGTACATGCCCCCGGGGACGTTCACCTGGTCTCCGACCCGGATATCGTCGGAGGGGGCCATGGTGTGACACTGCGGCCGACCGTCGACGTTGTGAGATGTAGGTCTCCGAACTGAAGCTGTCACAATAGAGAAACAATAGAAATTATGGCGTCACACTTCGTTGTGTGGAAAGAGAAATGCCAACAACTTCAAAAGTCCACGGGCTGGATGATAGTTAATGGCGGGGAACCAAGCAGACTGATCAGCAGCTGCACAGTCACACAGTGCATGCTAAGTAATTAATCACAGAATGCGTAGGAGTATAATCAATAAGATAGGAACAGTTGCATCGAGGCAGTGGCGAGTAGAAGATTATATAGGGCCGATCGCAGAATTGAAATTTTTCCCTGCCAGAGAAAGGGGCATGCACTATGTACTATGTACTGTAGGCAGGCTCAGGCAGGCTCAGGCAAGGCAGGCGGCGCATGCATTGGCCAAGCTGCAGCGAGATACACCAGCAATAGACAGTGGACAGTGGACAGTGGACACAATGGACACAGTGTATGTAGTGGTATGTACAGAGCGAGGTTGACTGAGTTGATGAGTTGACGTTGTGAATGTTTGATTGTTTTGTTTTAGCCGTGTTGGAACAGCAGGAGCACTGGACCATGGAAACTTTGAAAGGCAGGAGCGCGCCTGCCCGAACAGGGAATCCCGAATGGGAAGGCACGTGTTCCGCCCGTGACCTCCTTCTGCTTCTGCTTCTGCTTCTTCATCTTCTGTCAACTCTCTCAACAGAACGACCACTATACTTATTAAATATTACAATTAAATAACTACTTGGCTATTGACACATCGCTGCGAGGAGCCTGACGCCAATTGTCACCGCCATGGCACAGTACTTCTTCGATCTTCTGTACAACTTCACCGATTGCCTCTGCTGCTTCCCCAGCTCTCCCCAGCTGAAGATCAACAACCGCAGTTTCAAGCTGCTACGGCTGCTGGGCGAGGTATGCGCATCCCCTGCTTTACATATGCGGCTGAAATTCCATCTGATGTTCCCTTTCATTTCTCTTAGGGAGGCTTTTCCTATGTCTATCTCGTCCAGGACAAGAATACATCAGAGCTATTTGCCTTGAAGAAGATACGATGTCCCTTCGGCCAGGAATCCGTGTCACAGGCGCTCAAGGAAGTCGAGGCATACAGTCTGTTCGCGCCGCATCGCAATATCATCCGCTCGTTCGATCACTGCGTCGTGAACGAATCCGGGTCCAAGTTCCGCGGAACCGCCGATGACTCGAGCTCCAAAACGGTCTATATTCTCCTCCCCTACTACCAGCGAGGCAACTTGCAGGACGCCATCAACGCAAACCTCGTCAACCACACCACATTCCCGGAGAGGGAATTGATGGTGCTAATGCTGGGAGTCGCCAAAGCGCTCAAGGCGATGCATCAGTACAAGGTCAAAAGCGGTTCTGCGGCGTCCCGTCAAGCCAAAAAGGTGCGGAGAGAAGGAGAACAGGCAGACGACGAGTTGGCGAGACAGGTCGGCAAGCCCAAGCGGAGGAATACGCATGCCGCCGATGACGATGTCGAGCAGGAGCCCTTGATGGACGACGAAGTGACTCGGAGTCAAGAAGGCGTGGCTGAAGGAGAATTCCGGCCCTATGCTCACAGAGATATCAAGCCTGGTAAATATATCTAGCAGGGACTACGTACGGTCTATGAACTCTATGGACTTGGCTGATGGTTATTTTTTTTTCAGGCAACATCATGATTGATGATGACGGCAGGACGCCGATTCTGATGGACCTAGGCTCGTTAGCCCCGAGTCCAATTGCAATTACCTCGCGGTCCCTCGCCTTGGCGGTGCAAGACACCGCAGCAGAACACAGCACCATGCCGTACCGCGCCCCGGAATTATTCGACGTAAAGACTGGCTCGATTATTGACACCAAAGTTGATATCTGGTCTCTGGGCTGCACGCTGTATGCCTGCTTAGTTGGGAAGAGTCCGTTTGAAGCCCGAAGCGAGGAAACGGGAGGCAGTCTGAGCATGTGCGTTCTGGGAGGCGACTGGCGATTCCCGGACGAGAACTCTAGCAGCGCCAAAGGGAAAGGCAGGTCCACTCCGGACGCTGCATCTGGATCGTCGTCGCAGACCGGTGAGGGCGGGATCAGCCAGTCTGTCAAGGAAATTGTCCGGAAATGCTTGCAAGTCGAGCCTGCTGATCGGCCGGACGTCGATGAGCTTATCCAGCTGATCTCAGACACGATCAAGTCTCTGTCTGAAGCTGAGTAAACGTTCCGTATATTCACATCTCATTGAGACATTTTGTGGCATTAATCTGACTTGGCGTTTGGGTTTGGTGTAATCTGTACATACTATCTATATATTGAGATGTGGCACCCACTCGGTGTTCTGTAGCGAGCGCGACAGTTAACTCCGCGATTTATGGATAAGCGATAAGGATTGGGATCGGGGAAGCGGCGGATCTTTTAATTTTCCTCTTTTTCACTGTAAATACTTCCTCATTTCAATCGGAAAAATAAATAAACCATCTCAAGAATACGAAGACCGTATATAAAAACTGCGACGGACCAAGAAAGCACTCATTACCTAGATAGCCACCTCGCCCGCAAAGCTCAAGCCAGCTCCAGTCCAGGATACAGTACAAAGACGGGTTGCGAACACAAATGACGGCCTAGAAACAATCACATACTTCCAGCGCGTGCCAAGGGGAGAAAGAGAAGGGATATCCCATCAACAACTGGGAAAAGAAGGCGCGCGGCACAAACGAACGAGGATGATCCTGGGCACGCATACGCGGTGGCAGTGCATCTGCTCGGCGCGACCAGGAAACGGGTGGCAGATTCTGCCGTCAAGCCCTAGATACAATTACAATAATAATAAAAATGTGCTTGGAACGGGGTCTAATCGATACTATTCGTCGAGCACAAATTCAAAACCTCGAATATCCTACCGAGTCGCGGCGTCGTGTTCGGCCAAGGGACGCCGCTTCGACTTTGAGAAGAATACGTACAATCTCGACCATAGGGTGCGCAATGCGATTGGCGTTGCTGTCAGTGGAGGGGGAGAAGAAGAACAGCAGCAGCAGCAGCAGCAAAAATTAACCTCAACCCGCCACAAAAGACCAGGTAGTGGTGAAGATGCGTTCTTCGCAAGCACAGCTGGTGCAGGAAGCATTGCGTTCGCAGTGGCGGACGGAGTGGGAGGCTGGGCTGAGCACAAGATTGATCCTGCCGACGTTTCACACGGGTTATGCATGTATATGGCCCGGCATGCTTTAACGGCAGATGCCTCTTCTCCGTCTGGTTCGCCATCATCTTCTCGGCAGAGACTACGTCCAAAGGATTTGTTGCAGAAGGGATATGACGCTGTGGTGGCCGACGAGTCCATCACTGCCGGTGGAACGACGGCGTCTGTTGGAATTGCGCTGCCGGATGGAAGCGTTGAGTTGGCCAAGTATGTCCATCTTCTCTCTCTTTCTCAGATATTATATCGACCAGCTGACTTGTACTCTCGTATAGCCTTGGAGACTCCGGCTCCGTGCTTCTGCGTCTCGCAGCCGTGCATCAGTACTCTACACCGCAGACACACGCTTTCAACACCCCGTATCAGCTAAACATAATCCCGCAGCGAATGCGCGAACAAGCGCACATTTTCGGCGGTGTGTATTTCGAGGATGCCCCGCGCGACGCAGCGGTGTCCACGCTGTCCATGCAGCATGGCGATGTGCTCGTGCTAGCCACAGACGGCGTGTTTGACAATCTCAACAACTCCGAGATTTTGAAAATCGTCACTGGCCGAATGCTGCAGACCGGGGCGTGGAGTTCTCCTTCTCCTTCTCCTTCTTCTTCTGCTACTACTACAAAAAGCGGCGCTATCTACGCTTCTGAGAAATTGAGGCAGTTAACTGAACCCGGCGCGCTGGATCTGGCGTCCCCTACATCTATATCTAAATCTAAATCTACGTCTACATCTACTAAATCGAATCACACCCTCCAAGCACTGATTGCCGCGTCAATAGTGGGCGAGGCAAAACTGGCGAGCGTCGATGTGCGCCGAGACGGGCCTTTTGCAAAGGAGGCTCAACGGTATTACCCGGGGCATTGGTACCGGGGAGGGAAAGTGGACGATATCACGGCGCTTGTGGTTGTTGCTGTGGAGGAATGAGCAGGAAGAACGGTTCATTGTAAATATAGTGTATAATATATACATATATACATATATAGATAACAGGTTCAGGTATCCATTTTCTCAGGCTTCTGAGCCAAATCGTTGACAACTGTCTCGTCCTCCCCTTCAGACGTCCGAGAAGATCCCAGGGACATAGACTTAAACAAGCCTTCCGGAGGACTAAGTCTAGATACATTCTCCATTCTAGGAGGATCCCCTAGTTTGAGAGAAAACCTGAATTCCGGCTTCGGAGAAGAAGAAGCAGACGCAGAAGCAGGACGGGCAGGGGCAGGGGCAAGGGCACCAGAAGGTGTAGTAGCACGCGAGCTTCCTTCATCGACTGACAAATCCGTTCCTAGACTCTTCCCCTGAAAGAAAAATACCGGCGTTGGCAGAGGAGCGTCGAAATCCGAGCTGCCCTCCCGTGGGACGCTCTCTCCACTCTATATTGCACACAGTCAACGTACAGCCATCTTAAAAAGGGGGGGAAGGCACACACAATTGAAGAGGCAGGTCTGCTTAGCTCCTTTTCCTCAAGCCAAGCCGCATTCAGATCCTCCAGAAACCCCCGTGGAAGATAGGCCATATCCTTCAAAAACCTCTCCTTAGTAGCCCGCTCTAACCACAGCGAAACCGCCAGTCGACGCAGAGCAGAGCCTTTAGATGAATTATGGTATGCATGTAAAACAGCTTTCGAATCCACAAACTTAGACGGATCCCCCGCAAACTCATTGTTACAAGCTTCCAGGGCCAGATCTTGCAACTCGGGCACTTTCAATTTCTCGGCTAGCGTCCACAGGCGATAGAGGTGCAGAATGCGGGAGGGGAATCCATCGAATGAAAGATGACTCTTGGTCTTGCTACTAGTACTAGGAGGTAGTTCTGCATAGTATGCCCAGAAGACAAAGTCCGCGAATATCTGGGGGAAGTCGTCCGGAAGATGAAGCTCTTCGGGGGAAGTGTTGTCGAAGACGGAGCGAGGCTTCAGAAGTGATTGGAAATAAGGGGAGCAATTATATAGTAGTTTTTCGTGGATGTTATAGCTGACCTTGTAGGGTGGTAATCCGACGGTGACACGCACGATGGGGCCGGTGAATGTGCTATAGATGTATGTGTGTATTAGCCTGTCGGTCTTCTTTTGCTCAGGAGTTAAGATTTATTAGCATATCTCGTTGTTGATGTGTCTTGGTGGCATGGTAGCTAGGTATAGCAGTAGATTTTAGAAATAATGACTGAGAAACTGTTGGATTGATCCGTCCAGGACTCCAGGAAGTGAGGGGATGGGATAGCGCGAGCTGTGCCACAATTCACGACGCCGGTGCTGGCGCTATGCAGTATATGTATGCTAGACAAGGATTAAACGTCGGATCAAGCACTAGCAAAGATAGTGCCATGCATCTATTAAAGGAAGCAATACGTAGGTACTTATACTGAGTGACTGGTCTCAGTGGTCTGTAGTTAGTAGTTAGTAGTTGCAGTCGTTTTGTCGGCTTGGAGTTGTAAAAATAATGTTTGCAGATCTCACAAATATAATCATGCTAGCAGCAGATCAAAAGCAATACACCAATACATCAAGAGTAGATATACAGGCGTAGATGCATACAATCTGGCAAAAAGAAAGCCTTTCGATATCGAATTGCCGCATTAGGAAACCACCCATTAATACGGGAATACGTGAATACGGTATTACCAATACATCCGCCTATCGATACCATAATTCTGAGCTTCAAAAAAGTATCCATCGACAGATTCGACACCGAAGCTGGACTGTGCATCTCCCACATCTCTCCTGCTTTGCGCAATCTGCTACTTTTATTTTATTTATTTTATTTTCCTCTTCCACACATATAATAACTCCAAGATGATGCACCCGGCGAGACAGGCGTACGTCGAGGAAGCGAACGACGCCGATACGGGCATTAGCCTGGCTGACCTGCGTAAGCTCCTTCTTCTTCATAATTTCGATTCGTATTCTCTCTTTTTTATGAAAAGAAAAGGTTTGTACTGACCCCGATGGAATAATCATAGCGGTCGACCGCGATTATGACCTCCCCGCGGCCGCAGCAGGAATCGCGCCCGAACGAGCCTCAGCACTCCTGTCACAGTTCGAACGCAAACGACGCGCCGCCGCCATCATCGTGCCTACAGACGACAACCGAGTGCGTCTACGGCTGCGCGAGATAGGCGAGCCAATCACGCTGTTCGGCGAAGGACCGGGAGACCGCAGGGATCGACTACGGGAGCTTCTCACAACGCTGCAAGAGCAGCAAAGGGAAGGCGAAGATGTGGATATGCGAGAGGGGATACTGACCGAGACCGAGACGGCGGCAGGGGAAGAAATAGTCGAAGAAGAAGGCGAGCAGCAAGAAGAGTTTTATACAGAAGGGTCACAGGAGCTTTTGGATGCGCGGAAGAAAATCGCATTATATTCGCTGCCTAGAGCAAAGGCGCGCGTGGCGTGGCAACTGGAGCAGTCGAAAATTCAACTACGAACGCATATTAAACATCGCAAGGCTGTGAAGGAGAAATTACAAGGGTTTGAGCTTTATGGATCACAGATTGCCGCCGATAGGCCGGTTAGCATCACTCGGTTCGCGCCGAATGGGGAGACGCTTGCCACGGGTAACTGGGCGGGGGGGATCAAATTGTTGTCCGTGCCTAATTTAGAGGAGAAAATGAACGTCAAGGGCCATAGTGATCGAGTGAGTGGGCTGTCCTGGTTTCCGGGCGCCACATTGTCTACCTCGAACGTGTCCGAGTCGGCTCTGAACCTAGCGTCTGGAGGAGGCGAGGGGAATATTAACCTTTGGTCGTTGGATAAAAAGGAGCCGCTGGCAACACTATCCGGGCATTCTGAGCGTGTGTGCCGAGTGGAATTTCACCCGTCAGGTCAATATCTAGCGTCAGCTTCATATGACACTACATGGAGACTCTGGGATGTCGAGACGACGACTGAGTTGTTGCTGCAGGAAGGCCACTCGCGAGAAGTATATGCCGTCTCTTTCAATTCAGATGGGTCTCTGTTGGCGAGCGGAGGCCTAGACAGTTATGGACGAATATGGGACCTCCGCACCGGCCGAACGGTCATGGTGCTCCAGGGACATATCCGAGAGATCTACGGCGTAGACTGGGGCGCGGACGGCTACCGGGTGCTGACGGGATCGGGCGACGGCTGGGTGAAGTGCTGGGACTTGCGCAAAGTGGACTGCAGCGGCAACATTGGCGCACACAAAAGCATTGTCTCGGACGTGCGCTGGTACAAGGGGGGGCAGTCTTCGAATGCGTCTTATCTTCCGTCGACAACGACCCCTGATGGAGATCGAAGTGGAGATGGAAATGGAGATGCTATGGAAACGGATGCTGCGCCATCGCCAGAGCCGCGCAAGGCGGGCATGTTCTTCGTCAGCTCTGGCTTTGACCGCAACGTCAATGTGTTTAGTGCGGACGACTGGTCGCTGGTCAAGTCGCTGAGCGGGCATTCGGACAAGGTGCTCAGCGTGGATGTGAGTGATGATGCGCGGTGGATTGCGAGTGCAAGCCACGACCGGACCGTCAAGCTCTGGGGGATTGAATAGATAGAACTACAGCAATTTATAAATTTATAAATTTATATTGTGAGCTGTAGATTAAAAAACAAGTGTCGTTGAAAGAAGAATATCTATAGATGCCCGAAGAGGAATAGCGCGTACCGCCAACCAATCGGCAGCCCGCGTTGTGACGTAGCCTCACTAGTTTCTCTCTTCAAAAGTTCAACCTCACTTCATCTTCTTCTCTCTCTCTTCACTATCTTACCTCCCACTTCTTAGGTAGTCATGCGAGGAGCTATTACCCTGCGGCCGCAACGGCTGCTCTCCACGCATGCCCGCGTGAGAAGCCCGCTGTCATCCTCGCGCTCAACATGCCTCCTATGTCGATACACCTCCAGCCCCCCCGCGCAGCGACGCGCACTCACCTCGTCTCCACGACCCTCCCACCCAGACAAAAGCGGTGCTGCTACTGCTACTAGCAACGGCACAATCAAGCCAGACGTCACAAACCACTACACGATATTCCCCGCCACATTCCCCAAGGGCCCGCCTCCGCGGTCCCCCTTCAACATCGACGTTGCGGCTCTCCGACGCGAGTTCCTGCAGCTCCAGGGCGCCATTCACCCGGACAAGTTCCCGCACGGCGCCGACAAGCAGCGGGCCGAGGCGCTCTCGTCGCGCATCAACAACGCCTACCGCACGCTCGCCGACCCGCTGAGTCGCGCGCAGTACCTGCTCGCAGAGTTCCACGGCATCGACGTGCTCGCCGAGGACGGGGCGTCACGGTATGCGGGCGCGCTGGACGCGGAGACGCTGATGGAAATCATGGATGTGCAGGAGACGGTGGAGGAGCTATCGAGGGCGCCTGGAGCTGAGGCCGAGGCCGAGGCGGTGGCTACGGTGGATCGGCTCCGAGGGGAGAATGCGGATCACATTGAGGCGTCGCTGCAGAGCTTGAGCGCGGCGTTTGATGCGGGTGATTTGGAGACGGCGCAGAGGGAAACGGTGCGCTTGAGGTTTTGGTATAGTCTGCGAGATGGGCTGCGGGAGTGGGAGCCGGGGCATGGAGAGATTCGCATTGTACATTGATGTCTGTGATTAACTGTAAATATTAGTAACTATATAATACTACGTATAACTCTTCTATACTTACTCCTCTCAGTTAACTACTACTAACTATAGCTACTATAATATAAATATAGAATAGGACATACTTTATACCGCTCGGTTCAGATTGGGCATATATCAATTGGGCACTCATCCGCTTTATCCTCGGTCGATACACTCCATAGCTGCATACATTCCCCGTCGTTCATGTAGTCCAGCTACCTAGGTACTGGTAACTTAGGTAGGTCGACTATTACTAACTACAACCGAGTCATCTGCATCCTTCATAGTACGTATATAACTAGGCATATCGCGAATCCTTGCGGACACCAAATAGCATCGCCTGGCCTTATCGTCAAGCCATCCGCCTCACTCTCGTCTAGCGTGATGATGCCAGGATGTGTAGAGCTCCAGCGCATACTCATAGTCATAGTCATATCATAGTCATAATTGCCGTCTGCGAGCACTGGATGACAGATGTAGACCGACTGTTTGGCTAGTTGACTAGTCGTAGAGTGATCTGTGCACAAGTCGCCTAGCAACTCGCCCATCAGGGCCGCCCACGTCTTTTTTCTTGCATGAACTGGCATAGCTCGTAATCTTGTTTGAATATTGCTTTATCCTTTGCTTTTTCGGCACTTCTTTCTTTTGCTTTTTATCTGCGTTTTCGTTTCCAGTCATACTGCTCTCGGAGAGCCGAAGATTCTTCTCTGCGGTGCGGTCAGTTTGCCAGGATGCACAAATTACCAGATTTCACGAGGTATAATTCCTAACTTCATTACAGCACAAAGAAAAGAGAAGAAAGAACTGACATACCAGACTCATCTCCTCCCCCCCATTCACCTTCCTCGTCGGCAAAGACCACACCAAACTCACCATCCAATCGGGCCTCGCACAACATGTCTCCCGGCCGCTGGACGACCTCATGAACAATGGGCACACACGCGAATCCAAGCACCGCATCGCCGTGCTCGAGGACGAGGAAGTCGAAGTGTTCACGGCGTTTACGCAGTATGCGTACACGGGCAACTACACCGTGCCGCAGCAGAAGAGCGAGTTGCAGCTGCCAGGCCCACCGAACACAGCATCGACACATGCCGCTGAAGTTTCTTCTCCGGTGCTGTCTTCCAAGTCTGGGTCTGGCGAACAGCAGCAGCAGCAGCAGCAACCGCTACAACATGTTAGTGGTAGTACGCAGACTGCTGCATTCTTCCCGCCTCCGGCTCCGACGCCGCCGCCCTTTGACCGGCTTGATGCAAGGCAAGGACAGGCTCGCAGATACGCGGAAACGCCATTGGGCGTCGTGGCGGACAAATGGGAGAACCCCTTTGCGCATCCGGCTGAGCAGGAGGATACTCCGGTCGAGGTTGTCAAAGCCCGCAGTAACGATGGCAATGATAGCGGCCAGCCCGCACAAGCAGACGCAGACGTAGAAGTAGATGAAGAAAAATGGCCCTCCAGAAAAGCCAGTAAAAAAGACAAGAAGAAGAAACGCAAAAATGTCGGCGCTGCAGCGACGGCTACGGCTACGGCTTTCGACGAGGCAGTGCCGACAACCAGTTTGACTCCGCCGTCTACTCCGCCAATTGATGTCCGGGACATCGTCAAGGAGGAGGCGGCTCCTAGGAGGAGGGAGACTAAGGTGGTTGTAATTCAGCACGACCGGCGGGAGTATGATCCAGACTGTGCTGTTGAGACGGATCCCGGCGATGATGGGGATGTGGATGCTGATGGATATGAGGAGCGAGAGGGGGATGGCGATGGTGATGGTGATGTTAATGGTGACTGGTGGGATCAGCCTGTGTTCCCTGAAAGTAGCACAAGACGAGGCAGGACGCCTACTCGAAGACTACAGATGCAGCAGCAGCAGCAACAACGTTCTATGCCATTGATAGATACATCCTTTGCTAGCCAGCGCATCTCCACGGCGCCGCGCAAGAGGGGAGGGAGTGCGTGGAACGAGTTTGCAGCACTCGACTATTTTCACCAGTTCCAACAGTCTAGTAAGGAGGACGACGACGACAAGAATGAACCGCGGACAGCAGGGGCAGCAGCAGCAGCAAAGCCCTTCACCATCGTCGTGCCCTATATTCTATTCCACGCCAAAGTCTACGTCTTCGCCACTCGCTACCTAATCTCTGGCCTCGCACAGCTCTGTCTCCAGAAACTCCACGCCTCGCTCCTCGACTACCCCCTAGCGCATGAGTCCGGGCGAGACGACGACTATGATGATGATGATGATAATGATAATTACAACACAAACGCAGCACAAGTCGACACCCTCAAATTCAACGCCCACGCCAAAATGTTCTTGGATGTCCTGCGCTACACATACGAAAACACAACCCGTTTCGAGCCCGAGTCGCAGACGGCGGCCACGCAGCTCCGCGAGTGCGAGCTGCGCAAGCTCGTGGCGCAGTATGCGGCATGCAAAATGCGCGAGTTGGCGGCGTATGCGCCGGCGGCAATTCCGGTGCTGTCGTCGCCGAGTCATGGGCCTGGGTCCGGGGTGAGTGTGATTCCAGCGCCGGGGGGTGGGTTGAGGGAGCTGCTGGATCGGATTCCGGAGTTGGCTTCGGATTTGGTGTTTATGATGATGTAGTTTTCTTCTTTCCTTCTTCTTGCATTTTTTTTATTTCTTGGCCATGATTATGACTGATGATGTGATGTTTGATCTATTAGCATGTCTGCTGGATTTTAATGCATTAGCATATACTATTTACTGTACCTAGATAACCTACAAAATCAATATCCGTGCCTAGGTATCCATGGATGCATAGGTATAAATCAAATCTTCCCCCTCAATATCATACTGTCCATCCTCCGTCCCTCATCCTCCTGCTCCTCCACCTCCAGCACCGGGAACGCAGCCGGCATAATGCGTCGAGGCGTGCTGCCGGGCACAACAGCATACTTTGAGAAGTCCGTGACGCCGCATGTGCGCCGTAGAAAGTCCTCATCTAGATCCAGCAGGCCATTGACCGACTCAGCGGGCGCCTTGAGCATGGCCAGGATTGCGTCGGAGAAGATGGTCTACACCATTCCAATTAACCGAGAGAACACTAGAGTAAACAAGGGGCAAGACGTACCGGCTTTCGCAGATCTCTCTGTGCCGATGGGTCGTTTCTGACCATATCCTCCGTTGCGGCGGATTCGATGGCCTAGACAGCTCACACCAAATTACATAGAGGCTCTCGTGAAAAGAAAAGGAAGAACGCACCACTGCAGGCCATATACTGGTGATGGCCATATCGTTCCGGCCCTGTCGGACAAAGTCCATAGCTAAGCCTTTGGTCAAGACGCTCATGCCGACTTTGCCTGTTCCCATCCCTTAGCTTTCGAACAATCATAACTTTCCGGGGAACTACATGTATGCAAGTTTTTAGTTTGAAGTTAAGTTTACCCATAGCATAAGCCGTCTTCCCCCTAAAAAACCGCGAGTAAATCGGCGGCGAAACAACAACAACCCTGCCCTTCCAGCCATTCCGCGCAAACAGCGGCAACGCCGCCTGCACGCTCGCATACAGACCCTCAGGGTTGATGCGCTGCATGAGCTGGAAGCGCTTTACCGGGGTGTCTTCGACGGCCGACCACCAGATGGCGCCGGAGTTGTAGACGAGGACGTCTAGTTTGCCGCCGTACAGGCGCGCTGTCTCGGCGAAGAGCTGGTCTATCTGCGCGACTGAGCGCGTGTCGACGGCGACGGCGATGGCGGTTGCGGTGCCTGGGCTGTACAGCTCGTTGATTTCACGGGCTACAGTCGTGATGGTGGAGTGCATGGAGTTGGGGTTCGGAGGGAATTCTCCTTCTCCTGGCGGAGAGGTTGATTTGGCCGCGACGACGACTGTCGGTCTTCAATCAGTGGATATTGCTACTGCTACATTGGTACCTAATGGATAGGTATAGTTACCACATACCTAGATAGCCGTTGCGTGCAAGGTCGATTGCGACCTGTCGCCCGATGCCGCGAGAGGCACCGATGATGAGGGCAACTGGCTTAGCCATTTGATAGATACCAGAAGAGGTATTCCCTGGAAGATTATTTAGATATACAAATATGGTTACCTTCGTACACAGCAGTTAATAACATATCTATTGGCTGTGATGTGCTTGCCTGGCATGTGAGCTAAGTTTGCCTAGGTAAAAAGAACTTAGCCTAGGTACGTATTAGTTTTTTTAATTGATTACTCTGCATAACTGAGATTCTTGGTACAGTCCCAAAAAAGTGTTATCAGCCTACTATCTGGCCATACATAACTTGACCTATACTTGCTATTCCCATGGAAATTTCTACGATACCTGCTTTGATGGTACAAATGCGTTAAGCTTCAGAACCTCCTCTCTCCTCGATCTTACAGATTGGAAAGAAAAGGATCTACAGTTTGGCTGATAAACAACTTCAACTCCTACTCAAGCCGAAAACGATCGGCCTACTGAAGAAACCAAGAAAATCTTCAGGTATGTTGGTAATTAAATGTCCGGATAACCCAGTCCAAGCCCTATAAGCTCACCTTTCTTTGAGTTTCCTGGAGGAGTTCACCGGTACATACGGAAACATCATAACTTAGAAGAGGTTGATTAGGACTGGCAGTCATAAGTCTAAGTTAGGTATATGAATTCGATAACCGATCATCACAAGGATAATGACGGTTCAAGATGTTCGCAAAGTCTCAAGTCATCCTGGTCCGGCATCTGCATTGCCGTAGGGACTGTACTTGACCAGCGTCCTGGGCGTCTGGAATCAAGGTCAGCCTCCGGAGAATCGGCTTTTGCATCACAATCTACGCATTTTTAAGGCAAGGCCTAGAAGAGAATTTCGCAGATATTATGGGACATGACGCTGCAGCGCAGCAGTTGTGGTCTTGGAAGGCGTTTCTTGGGGCATTGAGTTTTGGCGCATGCTGGTTCTGTGATAGATGATGATACGAAACTTCTAGATCTCGTGCCAGTTTTCAGTCATTATCTGCAAACTTCAGCTCGACATATGAGACTCAAAAGGTGGGAGTATGCAAGGGATCTGCTAGGAAAGACTGTTTTTCCTACACATTTTCAACGAGAAGTTCTGGCGCAGGCATTGTGGGATCGAGCATTAATGAACTACCTAGGTACTACCTAGGTATGTAGTAGAAGAATATTCGATCACGGGTTTCATTTCTTCTGGACGTTTGAGATACCGATCTTGCACATAGAACCATAGTTTAGACCAGCATTCTGTAAACGGCTCGATCTCTAAGGCTGTTATTTTGAGGACCTCCAAGTCGTCCGAATTTGTGATGACATGGTGCCAGAATATCCAAAACTTGAGCGTATAATTTGCGAACGTGTCAACGTAACTAGGTAGGCGTTGATCCGAAAGAGACGGCAGCTATGTAAAGATCTGTAGATGCAGAGCATTACACAAAACCCCGTTCATAAAGCATACCTAGGTAAAGATTCTGCTTGAACATAGGTGACCTCTTACATCACCCCACATGCGATAGTCTACCTAGGTAGCTCAATAAGAGACGTGTATGAGAAAAGCCGACGTTCCTGGAGTGGCGGCCTGATTGATGCCTGGGTAATTTACATACATCCAAACCTAAGAGCACTTTGCAGATTAACTGGTACACACCTCTGTATATGGATGGATATTTATTCATATTATAGACTATGACAGGCATAATCCACGCCTACTACGACTTTGGTATGTCTCTGCCACTTTATATAGAAAACCCGCCAAGTTAATAAACAGTCTCGCCATACTCCTACTTTGCATTCGTGCACCTTCAACGTCTGCGCGGCGTGCTTGCCAGCCATGGCGTTTCAGTCGAGTCAGTCATTACTCTCAGTACCTATCTACTATCAAGTACTAAATGGAAATGAAATAACATGACTCGCCAGAATCCACCCGGTCTTCCTTGGGGGGATCATGAACGGCTCCGGTAGATATCTCTTCATATCTACCTGACTACCTAACCTCGGCCTAGGTATATCTGTGTAAGGACTAAGAAATGGTAGGAAACACACCCCCCTGGAAGATTGCCGCCAAATCCAAGTATATGGACGTCGAGCTACGCCGCGCAATTCGATACTTTGACATCCCAGCCTTTGAGCCGCCGAGTTTCTTTCCTATTCTGACTATACTGGTGCGTCCCTTCTTCCCCTCCCCCCAACTGGCTTCATTCGTATGAATCTAATGGTATAGGGGAAAGCCCCTCCGCGCTATTACATACATACAACATACCTACCCCAAGGACACATTCGAGGCCGTGCTCGGCCTGTACTGGCAATGGTTCTTCTACCAGCATCGCGATTTATCCAAACCGGAGGTGCTGCAGAGGTGTCTCTTGAGGGAATCGGGAGGATTGTTCTCGGCCGAGCAAGTGCGCGCCATTATGGACGCGGCTGGCGAGCAGAAGTGGAAGGATGCGTTGACTGCGAAGACGCAGGAGGCTCTTGATAGAGGTGCGTTTGGGGCGCCGTTTTTTTGGGTTGTAAAGACCGGAAGTCGTGCTGTAAAAGAAGAAGAAGAAAAAGAAGAAGCGACGGCGTTCTGGGGGAGTGATCGGTTAGTCATATACCTATCTACTTACTCTGTTTGTGGGCAGAGATGGTTGACTGGATAGGTTTCATCATATTTGGGATTTCCTGGGTTTGCCGTGGGACGATATCAAACTGCACGCTGGCAGTGAAACTAAACTATGATATCGCTATTCGGCAGGCTATGATGTGTATATGAAGATCAGCTAGGTGGCTCATCACTGTCATTATTGTCTACATGTCTATCTTATTAGCTAGTTAACTCCAGCTCAGCACACTCTCATCCGCTATGGCTGCTGGCGCCCGCACCTCCAGCCCGGCGTTGATAATATTTGTTCTAATAAGTCGCAAATGCGCCTCATTCACATACTCTTGCACACTCTCCAATGCTTCCTTGATAACATCCCTACGCAGATCCGTGTGCTTCGACACAAGCAGACCTTTCTCCAGATCGATGCGTGCGTCCAAAGTGCCGTTTTCAATTAACTTGATCAGCTCCTGCACAAACGGCGAACTGATATCCGTGGTAGGCGCCGCAACACCGCCTACAATCTTTGGCGCAAATACCTTGGCCATCGCCTCCAGGGATACCCGGCTAAAGGGGACTGCATATTGCTGGATAGATTTTGTGCGGATCTGATTGTACAGTTCAGGAATATGCCGTTGAAGGTGAATATCAAGTAAATAATCCGCACGGTATTCTTCCAGAATATCCAGGCAGGACCGAAACTTGGAGCTGCAGAAAAAAGATACGGCGCGCCGAATATGCGGCTCTAGCTCTAGGTAATTCCGGAATTGGTTGTTTTCCAGCACCCGGCGCTGCAGCTCGACTCGGTCCATGGATGCTAGCGCGCACAGCCCGCCATACACAGCCACATCATTCGCGGTGAGGACTTCCTTGTAACTGTCACCCAGAGTGGGCTCGGCGGCCAGAAACTGGTTTGCGGCGTCGAGATAGTTCCCCTGTCCCAGCAGGGCTAGCCCTGCTGCGGCGCATATTTTTGGTGAGCTTTTGTTTTGTTCGTCCTCTGGTTTGGGGCCCGTCTTGTATCGTGCAACGGCCTGCTGAACGCCGAGCCAGTCGCCGCGGTCAATCGCGACGTTGATGTTTTTAAGATACATGGCTGCAAAGTGGCTAGGCGTGGTGCAGTTGTCTTTTAAACGGACGTAGGCCTTGGAAGCGGAGGCCAGGTCGCCGGTGGCATGATAATGTGCAGCCAGGTCGTCGGTGCCCATCTGTATATACGTTAGCATGTTTTCTGCAGTGCCGTTATGCAACAGAAATAACGAAAAATGAAAGGAAAGGAAAAGAAAAACACACTCGTATGCTCTCCTTGATCAGATTATTTTTATACCCCTTCAGCTCGTGCTCCAGTTTATCCGTCTCCGCTCGCACCGTCTGCTTCGTAGCCTCCAGCCATTGCTTGTCGAGAACCGCCTCTGGATCGCTCGGGGCTACTAGGCTGAATGCCTGGACAGCAAGCTCATATCGCTTGACGTCTTTGCCGGACTTTGCCTCGGCAACTGCTAGTCTCAGGGCGTCGGTCGAGAGGACAGTTGAGCATTTGCCGATTAGAAATAAGCGTTCGAAGCGCGTGCGACCTTTGAGTGGTAAGACGGCGTAATACACACACACACAAGGACAGGAAAGAATACCTTTGTAATTAGCGATGTAGGACTCTAGGTCGAACTTTGGTGTTTCTGTACCAGTCAGCATCAGAATAAGAAAATTGGGATAACAAGGACCGTACCGTCGACTTTGATGTGCCTGACCTGGGCATTCTCAGGCGGCGCGAGGTCTCCAGCCAAGCCCCGGTTCGGCTTCGCCTCCGGAAGCGACGAAGTCATGCTAGGACAATCAGCTGCTTGCGTAGTTGTATCTATAGTTTAACTGTCATGATCTGGTGGCTGAAATGCACAAAATGAAGACGAAGATGAAGTTCGATGTTTATGCGGGGAAGCCGTTCTGGCGGCAGTACTTGACCGCCCTGGACACCGCCTTTCTGTTCCTTTTTCTTCTTCTTCTTCTCCTCTCTCCACTACTCCCTACTATAACTAACCATACAAACACACGCAAGACACCCTGTGCTGAATAAAGTTACTTACTCAGACCCGGCCAACCGTTCGCCTGCCAGGAAATAAGTCCCTATTGTCTCTTTTCCGCTCCCAGGCGGCCAGACCGCCTCGATAATGGATGACATGCATCCTGACAAGCCCCTGCTACCACATCCTGCCTAGCTCGCAGCCACAGGCACATCCACATCCGCAGTCTGCCAGTCTGAAACAGGATCCCGTTCGTCCATCCTCTTGCAGGCTGCATGCAGCTGCAACTAAGCGCGCGGAACCAGGGGGGTCTGTTCCGGTGCTAGATCTGCCGAACTGACTTAAGTCACTTAACTATACCTGGTACCTACATACTAGTAACTAACCGCTGGCGACTACGTAACGACTAACAGAAGATATCCTGAAGACCGCAAATTCTGCAAGATGACTCGGATCTGCTTGTCAGTCTGGAGATGTGTGATATCAGTTTGTCAGCGACGTTAACGGTTGTTATGCGATCTACGCATTCTCATCTCATGCAGAATGAATGATCTACCTTGACACCGCAGGCCAGAAACCACGTTCACGGTTCTGGAAAGATGTAGAAGATAAGTGGGTGAGTGCCACTGTGACAGGTGCCTGCAGGTCAATTTGTGGACCCTTATTTTTTAAAAAAATTGGTCTAATATTTCAGGCGTTATTCCCGACAAGTCTGACGATCTGCCTGTTCAGCATGTAGGTGGACTATTATGTCTAGTAGGGTTGCCCAAATAGGTCTTTTGCAGCTTTTTCGTCCCAGAAGTTTTCTTCCTCTTTTCTGCCCCTCCTTGCTTTTTCTGTCTTTGCTTTTTTGGAAGGTTCCATACATGTTCTAGGAGAATTCACCAGTGTGGAGGGGGACCCAACATCGTGGATGCATATACTAGCAGTCTTCTAGAAGGAAAAATGGCGAATTCTTCTACAGGGCAATCCAATCAGACGACGTCCTTCAGGCAAAAGAACAGCAAGTCGGGCGTCACTACAGACTTCCGATAGGCCGTCACTTTGATATACCTACATAATAATAACTACGCGCCAGGCACGATGCTACAGGCATGCAGAGCCTACCTGGGCAAAGAGCGATGGGCTCCTTTCTTTCATCCTTCTGAAGCAGACTCGTCATCTGGCAGATGGGGGGAAAAAAAGAAACGAGACCCATCCATGGATTTATTTTCTGGAATATGGGACTTCATTATTCATACTACCTACATACCTAGGTACGCTAGTGTTGAGGGCATCGTGTAGCATACCTATATATGGAGGAGGCGTCCATAGAATCGGTTTTCAGAGTCAAGGTCAGGCCAGATCAGATCCTCGACTGTCTGTTGACAATAGCGTCTCAATCATCATTCACGTCTGTCTGTATTATTCATATTCAACGCCTCTCAACAATAGAAGATAGGGAGCCAAAGTCAATGGTCAATAGTCAATGACAACCGCCGTTGCCCGCTTGACGTCGTCATTTCTTTTCTTCACTTCTCCTCCCAGCTTTTCTCTCTCTCTCCTCTTCTCGACTACATCCCTCATCTTCTTGTCCATCAAGCTTGCAAGTTGAGATCCGCGTCCAGACTGTTTGTTCGGCACGATACTCATATCTCTGCTGTTTGCATGGACATGTCTCACTCCTCCTCCTCTGACTACCTCGACATCGACGCTCGCCAGGGGCTTCTCTCCACCATGTCCTCTTTCAACCATCAAAGCTCCCCCTTCTACCAGCCACAAGATCCTTCTTACATCCTGACACCCGCAAAGTCGCCTGTGGACTGGCAATCACACGCCTTGCAGACGCATCCGTCCTCGTCCCAAGGGCAGGTTTCTCAAAGCTACAACGCCCAGCCTGCCTCTCACTTTGGCAGCGCTGTCTTGAGACCACCGTTCAGTGAGAACGTATTCTGGCCTTCCATGGGAGACAGCTTCACTCCTACCAGCAGCAGTAACAACAACAACACCACCAGCAGCCAGTTTGCGAACTCATACATCCCCATTCAGCACCAATATCCTTCGTTTGGCTCTTCCCCATTCTACGAACAGACTCCTGCCTACGGGCCTGCGAGTCTAGCATCCACTTTCTCTCAGCACACGCCCTCCCCTGGAATCCCCAGGATGCTCTCAGGGCACCAACACGTCCAAACAGTGGCCCCCAATATCCTCCAGGGGAGCACTCCCATCCACTACCCTCACCCTCACAGCAGACCCGTGCAAATCCCAACCCCTCAACAGGCCTCCCACCCGTACAACATATTCAGCCATCGCGCTGCAGAATCTGCAAGCAGCGCCTCGTCAGACATGACCACCATGATGATGATGTCCGCCACCAGCAGCGAGGATGCAGCCACGGGCGGCCTCCTGTCGTACGACTCTGAGTTGCTGTCGTCTCCTTCTTCAGCCACCGACGACGAGAGCATGGCTGATTGTACGGCGGATAAGCTGCGTGCCAGACAGCTTCTGAGGATGCCTCCTGGATCAGATCCAGAGGCAAAGGATGCGTTCCTTTTGCAAGCGAAGCGCCTTGGACTATCATATCGTGAGATTAAGCAGAGGGGCAACTTTAAAGAAGCTGAGTCCACGCTACGTGGCCGCTATCGCACCATCACCAAGGCCAAGCAGGAACGGGTTCGCAAGCCTGTTTGGAGGAGTGAAGATGTGAGCTTCCCTTCCCCGTTCACCTTTCCCTTCTTTCATTCATTTATTACTGAGTATAAGATGAGGGATAAATCACTAACCTGGCTATCACACAGATCACCCTCCTTCGCCATGGTGTAGAGCGCTATGCTGAAGTTCACACCAGAATGCGAACTCGGCGCTCTACCACCACCACTGCCACGGACAATGCAAACCCCCAGCCACAGCCAGAAATCAAAGTACCCTGGAAGAAGGTCTCTGCCTTTATAGCTGAGAATGGAGGCTCCTACCGCTTTGGAAATGCAACATGCAAGAAGAAGTGGTTTGAGATTATGAACAATGAGGAGCCACAGGATGAATGAAGGCTTGCTATGAAGATTTTTTTTTTTTCATGAAGAAACGCCAGCACGTTAATTCAAATTGAATTCACAATACTAGACAATGTGCTAGTGAAGGGCTTCTGTGATTATTTTTTTTTTTCATGATGAAGTGCCAGCACGTTAATTCTGGTTGTATCCACGATGCTAGACAATATGCTAGTGAAGGGCTCCTGTGTGCATTATTTTCATGTATTTTCTTTATTTCTTTCCTTGCACTTGTCACATCTATACTAGCTAGACCTTAGACACACTGGCGCAGGAATTGATCATTGGCAATAGAATTTATTTAGCATGTTCTATTATAACTACCACTCCCTTTACTTAGCAGTACATGGAATCCCAACCTCCGCCAGCATCGAATTAATCACCTCTGCATCCCTCTGTATCCGATCCCACTGCTCCTCCGACTTGACCATCAGCATCCCAGCCAATATCGTCCCATTGAGCGAGACGGCATTATCATCATCATCGTCGTCATCGCCGCCGCTAATATTCAGTGTCCCCCTCTCCTTCCTCCGCGGACAGAGCATCATCACCTCCTCCGTCATGGCGAGATTGTAGCTTATCGCCGCCGGGCCGGATGAGCGCTGCAATTCATGCGCATCTGATATCCCCGCGGCGACTAGCGCGGCGCGGTAGAGTGAGAGATACATTGCATGCAGGACGGTGGGGGTTATTTCCGTTTCTGTTTCCGCTTTAGACTCTTCTGGTCGATTAGAGTCTTCTGGTCGAGATAGACGGATTGCGAAATGCTGGAAGGGCAGGGCGGGTAGATGTGTTATGTCAAAGCCGGAGTTGTGGATATGTTTTTCTTCATGGTTGATTTCGATTTCTGTTGATGATGATGATGATGATGATGTTGAAAGTAGATCGATCAATGGCCTCCACGTCTTGCCGGAAGTGGAAGGATGCATAGCTTCCACAGGCAAAAACTGCAGATGTCTATGCGGCTGTGATGCACCGCTCTCGATGCCCGAGTTGAAGAATGCAAATAGTCGTCTTCTCTCTTCATCATCTCCTTCTTTAGAAGAAGAAGAAGATAATGGTGGTGTCTTTCTCCACGCCCTCAAACAGGCAAATGCAGCCTCCAAGTCATCCCTCTCTAACAGATCAGTCTGCCGCTCAAACGATCTCGTCGCGAGTATGAAGTGGTTCGCAATGACAGGGAATTTGTTGAGGATGAGGAAGTGGCCTTTTCTTGCATCATTGCTACTGCTACTACTAGTCGTGGCCGTAGTCGTAGTCGTAGGCGGGATATCCGCGATGAGCAGCTCTGCAGGCGGATTCTCGAATGGATCTGGCTTCTTTTTCTCTTCTTTTTTTTCTTCCCTCTCTTCTGATCTGTGATTGTCCTGCCTGTCTTGCCCTGGCTTCTTGGCCAGCGCCGGGCAGTAGCGCAGTTGGTACTCGACGCCGTTCCGGCTGCGCAATATGGCCAACTGAGTGGCCGAGAAGATCAGATGGCCGCTCTCTTTGGCGGCGAGGAAGCGACGCGAGACGAGCGAGGGGAGCGAGTCGGGGAGGAGCATTTTATCCTTTTTACCTAGGTACTTATTCTAATTATACCTCATACCTCATTTAAGATGGATTGTGCCGTTTGTTCCAGTTTGGTTGGGTTGTGGTCTTGTTTTAGATGATGCGGGGTAGATCCGAAAGAAGAAGTAGAAAAGAAATCGTCAAATTTATTGTTGATGTCCTACTTCCAGCGTCAAGACATGTATAGCATAACATATTAGCACATAGTCCATAGTCCAATAAACAAAAGCAACAAAACGAAAAAGAAAAAAAAGGGTCCCATATCCCATAACATATCCACATATCCCAGTTTACTAGTTTAGTAGTAGTAGTAGTTCATCGCTCAGACGCTCCATGCCCATTCATGCCAAAGAAAGAAACCTGCAGAATAGAAGAAAAACAGACGAGAGGAGAAGTAATAACAGTATAATAATTAGCTACACTCAGAATCATTCATGATCAGAATCACGACGCGCGGTGACCCTCCTTATACGCCATCAACTCGTCAATGTCAATATCAATGCCCAAGTCGTCGACCTGCGTAACCTCCGGCAGAAGCACCGCAGGCTGGCCCATGAGACGGCCCCGGGAGGCATCATCCAGCCCGGGCCCGCGCTCTTCCTTGGTGGCACTGAAGATGCCATCGACACGCTTCAGACTCATCATGTCGAGGTCCGTCACGTAGGCGGCGCGGTTGGTGCCGTCACCAGCACCGCTGGGAAGACGGATGCGCACCTCGAATTCGTTGTCGAGCATCATCTCGTCCTTCAGGAGCCGTCGTGGGCCGTCGTAGGCGCATATCACGCGCTTCTTGGTCTTCATTTTGGCCACCGGCGTGCCCCAGGACTGCGGGTAGCTGTTCCTGTTGCCGCGGCGGCGGGTGAGAGGGCGAGGAGGCTTGTTGTTGTTGTTTTTGGTCACGGCGCTGCTGCTGTTGGGGCCGAGGACCGGTCGGGATTTGCCATTGTTTGACTTTGAAGTTTTGCCTGCTGTTTTGTGGCTGTTGTTGCTGTGGTGGTGGTGGCGGCGGTGATTAGATTCGTCGGTATCATCAGCAGCATCGTCATCCTCATTGTCATCATCGTTATATTCGTCATAGTGGTCTGCACCGTTGTCGTCCACGAGACTAGCTGTATCCAGCAGCTTGTGTTTCTCCATGGTCAGCTTCACGTCCTCGTCGCCCGCGACTTCGGCCAGTCGTTTCTGATTGATGGCCTCGCTGGGTTCTTCCTGCTGCACCACGCGCAGCACGCAGTCGTCTAGATGCTCATAGAAGTCTTGGGCATTGCTGAATGTGCCCGAGCAAGTAGAGCATTTACCGGTTGCATCTTCGCTGTAGCCAGCTAGAGACTTTTGCTGCCGGTTGTTGCTGCCGTTGTTGTTGTTGTTGTTGCTGCTGCTGCTGCTGTTGTTGCTGTGCAGATCCGACGAGCCAGACGTTGGGCTCCGCTTGCGACAGTTAGGCGCAGTCTGTTCCACGCCGTGCACAGACATGAGATGCCGCTTGAAGACGTCGGCGCGGTTAAAGCTCTTCTCGGCTGCGGACCCGGAGCCCGGACAGAACCCGCACACCATCGTCCCCTTGTAATGGGTCAGGGTGTGTCTGTTCTTGTCGTACTTACGAGCGAAGCCCTTGAGGTGGTATTCGCAGTTTACAATGGGGCATTTCTCGGGCCGCTCGCTCTGGTGCGTGAGCATGTGTGCTTTGAGGTCTTTAAAGGACCGACCGCATTCGGGCCGCGGGCAGCGTCGCTTTTCGCGCCCTTCGTCTTCGGCGTCGGTGTTGCTGGCGGCCGGGCTTGGGTGGGAGCGCGGCGAGAGGGCAGAGATAATGGATGCTGGCCGCTCGTGGAGGCTGGCGGCGACGCTGGTGCTGCGGACCTGCTGGCCCAGGCCGGCACCCAGGCTGGCACCCAGATAAGGTGAGGAAGTTATCTGGGTCGGGGGCTGGGGTATTTGCGAGAGGGAGAGATTCTGCTGCTGCTGCTGGCTAGGCAGCGGAGAGCCGATGAGGACAGGTGAAACGAACCCAGAGGAATGGGCTAGAGATACTTGGGGATCTTCAGCGTACGACATGGCGTGGTGGATGGCAGTGGGATCTTTTGGCATGTTAGCGCTAGAACAGCAAAATGATAAAAAGAAGATAGATATGCATACCGACTGTGGGAAACTTGGCAGCGGCATATGTCGAATCTGCATCCATGTTGGCCATGGGGTTGAAGTCCAATTCGGAGATCATTGCGCCGGGCAAGCCCATCAGGCCATTGGCCGTATCGATCCACGACTCTTGGAAGGTGTGCGCAACGCCGGAGTATGGAGAGCCCATGGCGGAAGAGGAGGCGCTGGCAATCGACGCGCCGGAGGCAGCAGAGTAGTGAGAAGCAGCCATGGAGGGAGAGTGGGGGAAAAACATGTGTTGTTGTTGGATGTGGTTATGGTTATGGCTGTGGTTGTGGTGTTGCTGCTTTTGCAAGTCGGCGGGCTGCTCCATCCACATCGCCGGGTCATAGAGAGACTGCTGTTGCAGGGACGGAAAGCCGTAGGAATCCATCACGTCGGCGTCCAGCGAGATTTGCTCCTGTGCGAAATAGGGGAATTGCTGCTGGCGGGAGGATTCTAGGGCTAGCATGTTGGGGATCTACCGACTGCGGGTGAGTTGATAGAGCGGCATAGATATCCGGAGACAGATACTAACCGAACTGCTGGCGGATGCCGCAGGAAGTTGAGCCGGAATAATTCAAATCACCATATACTCTAAACTGTATAGTGATCGCAGCTTGTGACAGCTCCGATGGTTCGCTTTCAGATCTTTCGTGCGTGTTGCGGCGCAGGCAGAGCGGGGAAGACAAACAGAGAAGACGAGACGAGTTCAGATGAGGAGGAAAAGGGTAAAAGGTAAAGGCATTTCAGAACCGGACAGGCGGAGGAAGAGGATAGTTAATATAAATAAATAATGTACGAACGATTATGATTTGATTGCCCTACGGGACCGACTAATAAGAAAAAGGCACCCAGAACGCTGGGCCGTGAACTGGCAGTAGTTATAGTTAATATAGTTACTAGTATACGGAGTAGTATAAATACGCGTACGGTCTGGTACGCAGTACAACTGTACTGTCTGTACAGTACTCGGTACGGGAGTGGAGACGGAACCGGGGGGTTTAGTCGCTTTCCAGTGGGTCTAGTGGGGACGCCTGGGAGGGCCCGGGTTGCGCGCCCCACTCACACCAGTACACGGCCAATGGCAGCGTCTGCTTTCCAAAATTTCAATACGGCGCTTGCCCACTTGGCACGCTTACATGCTGCTGCGCCGTAAGGCTAGTACCAGACTAGACACGATACTAGATTAGTAGATTACTAGATACTAGATGGTACGGAGTAGATAATGTGGAAAGGGGGCTTGGACGATGAAATTAGAAGCACTAGCCAGCAAGCGCGGCGGGCGCTGTGGCAGGGCGATGTGCTAACTCGCAATAGTGTCTATTTCTGGCATATAACCAACCGGCATCCACTGATCCTTACATACGTAGATACTAGATACTACATAGATTGCACGTGCAGAGACATTATTATTATTATTGCTTTAGTAAATTACTTACTAGTACCTAGGTATTGTCGAGTTGATCTCAGACCGCCCAAGTTCCGCCTTGAGCCCGTGTTTCAAGCAGGGACCTGGGGCGCGGGCCAATCAGACGGACGCGACGAGACGGTCTGGCATCTGCAAATGGCAAATGCTACAGACTGTTGTCGGGTAACTACTATACTGTCACCTCTTTCATGCCGATTTTGAATTTATCTACTCCGTACACGGTACTGCATATCTATGAATGCGCTTTGTCCTCGCGAAGCAATTTTCGTCGATCCATCCGGAGTTAACCTTAACCTAACTCCTCTACTGAAGACTTTGCAGTTTCAAACTTTGCACTGACTGTTGAGCCTCATCGTACAATGCCTAGGCAACTACCTCCGGGTTGCAGTATCCATTAATTACTGTCTACACGGCTCTACACCGTACAATCTACAGTAGTATCTACTATCCATAGATATGCCGCAATAATACGGAGTAGTGCTTCACACAGAAATAGAACATCTACCTAATCAGCGATCCCCACGACCAAAATGTAGACAGCAGAGCCTCTGGTTCACACGCAGCTAGCCAAGACATTTCCATCCAATCAAAACCAGCTGCGCGAAATTAGATGTTGGTTTGCAAACTTTGGAAAATCTTCGAAGCTACGAAGTCGGAACTTGTCAACTTGTCAACAACGCGGAAAAGACAACGGGCCAATGGGAGCGCGGGGATCGTCGAACGACTTCCGTAACTTAGCTCAACTCAACTAACGTGTCTAGGCTAGTATAGCTACGCTAGGACGAGGTTGCGATTCCGAGTGGCTAGACTCTAGGGTGCGTGTTAGACTGGTAGTTAGTTAATTACGTACTAGTCCAGAGTACGTACTACGTACTCCATCGTACGTATCCCTTTGATCTTGATGTACATTCTATCTGTCTGCGGAGTAGGTATCTGTATATTCTCAGAAGATCTTCCATCCTGGGCACTCCCTGTGTATCATGCGCAGAGGATCTGGCATGCAATCACGGAGACTCCGTAGACTAGCCGCTTCGGGGCAGCGTTTGCGATCATGCGTGTGGGGAGTGGCTCGGCACTCACAAGGCTGGGTTACTACTAAGTTAGTCCTCACTTGCCAAATTAGGAATCCTCAATACCGTCGGCTGTTACCGCTGGTATACGCTGTACTCTGCACTACGTAGTCTACTAAATTCTGACTGCTGTTACGGACAAGGGAACAGACTGGTCGTAGCTCATCCATACGTCGTGGTTTGGTCTGCGACCATTATTGAGTCTTGACTAGGAGTAACTTTTGATATTAGATAGAGGATCTTGAGGTCGGTGAAGAAGTCGCACCCAAACCGGCTTAGCGCCTGTTCGCAGACCCGGGTTGCACTAGCCACAGGCCACCGGCCAATCATCGCCGCCGGGCACGCCGAACGCAGATCCTGATTGGTGCAGAGCTCCGTTGAGCACGGCGCTAATGCACGCCATGGCATAAGGCGAGGCTTAGCCGAGCTTTTTTCACCGCTCCGTACGGAGTACGGACTACGGAGTATTCCTAGTAAACTACGTAGTACGTACTACGTAGTTAGTTGGCTAGTGTATGTCTCCGGCATGCATATGGTAACAGCATGGAAGATGGAAGCTTCGAATCCAATAATATACCATTGTGTCACTTGCTACATAGTCTCTGTCTGTGTAATGTTTGAATGTGCGGGATTCTGTTAGACCGACATTTTTGCCGGCGCCGATGGCTGCGCTGTATATTGAATGTGCGGTCTACAAACCTCAAAGATTTCATGAGACCCTGGAACATAAACTTGGAAGTGTCACCTTGAGAACTCTAACCCGTTCTAATAGGCTGCCAGCAATACAACCCGACGATGCCGCTCTGCCGCCGTTAAATTATTCCATGCCAGAGTGCAACGTCTACAGAATTCATCGACGTAGGTATTGACTATCATGGCACTGACCTCGTGCTAGTTACGTAGTGGTCCTTATGATTATTTAACATTAAACTACGGAGGTACTCCATATATGAATGATAGTATCAAAAGCCTGACAAATACGTAGGTAGTAGTCGTCTTTCATACGCGTACCGTAATTTTGATGGGGCCGAAACTTCCGGCTAGTCGCAAATAGGCGAGTGGCCCAATCAGAGGCGTCAGGGCAACTTTAAAGATTTTGGTGAAGATGGGAATTTCGGATTTCCACTGTTCACCCCAGTTGGTGGAGCACCGGTTACTGAATGAGGCAGGTTGAACGCTGTCTAGTGTCCACTGCTCTTCATTCTTAATCTTGAGTGGTATTGTCAAACTAGCCAATGTCAATGACGTTGTTGGAGAATGCTAGCAGCTTAACCATCTGCAGGTACAAAAACATGCTCATGCGTCGAGCATTACTCAATAGCATTGATCAAAGATCAGTAATCAAAGACAAATATACAAAACAGGCTGGATCAATGCATGAACACTAACAGTTGCTTATTTTCTTTTTCCTTTTCCTTTTCTTTTTCTACGCGGGGTTAGGAATTAGTTACTCTATATTCAATTTTTGGCAAGCGCGTTGCAGATCATATCTAGTTACTTGTCTGAGACTGTCAAGTGTCACTGTCTTGAATCTCAACTTCTACCGCCAGATTGGTAACTTGACAGAAACTAGTCATGTATCGTCACGATACCGCCCCTCGCTTCCCCCATCCCGTCGTCAGTCACGGGGTACACTTCTAGAAGGTAGACGGAAGCATGCCCATTACGTAGTTGGCTAGCACAACAGAAACTGAAACGGACGGCTATCCATGATCGACCTGCAGACTATACGTAGTTTATATATTCGACGTTGATTAGCAGCCTGCCCTTGCTGCCCTTGGCATTGGGGTCCGAAAGACCAGACAAAGAAAGACTCAGTAGTACTATGAGTCTGCTCCCTAGAAAGGGGGGGAGCTGTATGACAGGAATGCAGAGAACGTGGCTAGGGCCAGGGCTGTGGTCATCCTTTCAGGTCCTGGCCACGTGGTTTCTTGCCTAGAGGAACCGGGTGCATGAATTAATCTATTCGAGCGCAATCACATCACACTGCCATGCATCTTGCATGCATGTGCGTAGTATACACATCCCCGAAACTACTAACTACATAGACAGGATGACTCATTTCAAACACGACCAAAGAGAAGAATCTACTCCGCAGTCTTTCGTCTGAAACAATCAATGCAAGGATTCAAATCGCCACACTTAGAAGTTACCACCACATAGTACATACCTAGACATTCGTCACGGCGCGGCTGCCCGGTTACAGTAATGCAGGAGAAAATGGACTTTGAAACTTGGCAGCATGCAACTATGACATGCGACAAGCAGAGAATAATGTCAGCTGGGCGAGTAATAATACCATTCATGAATGCAAGAAATCTCCATTCTTAATAGTAGTACTTACTACGTACTACGTATATACTTGAATCACGCCTGGTTTGGCATGCCACGTCAGATTCTGATATCGACACGGTTCCTCGCTTATGTGGAATTCCCGAAAAGGAAACATTCCAGAAGATGCGCACAGACCCGGGGAGAGTGATTGGCTGGCTACTTGTCACACTCTTTTTACTTGCAAGTTAACTTCTACGCACGACTGATTAAGAATTTAAGATACAGGATAATGACATACGGAGTATTATTATGGATTTAATTGAACGCAGAGTCGCAACTCAGACTCGATGTAATCTCCCGCCCTGACGGAATCTACGGATGGCCGGTCTCGAGTGATCACTCACACATCGTGCTACGTACGTACTACTACTAATAGTATGTACGAGGCGGTGTTACACAAGACATTCTCAGAAACTAGACACACTCGAACACTGAAACGAGACGAGCAGGGATTACAGAATTCTAGAAAATGTGTCGTCCAACCTGGTATGCACGCGGCTGGCCAATGGGAGTGTACTGCGGCGTGCTTGATATTCCAATCTTGAATCTAGTAATATATTTTCAGACATGCATATATTCGGATCACGTCTAAAGATAGACTCCTCTTCTGCTTCGCCATTAACCTGACGGTGAGCTTGACTGATGTTTCAGGCTTGTCTGATGATGATGCTGATGGCAGTTGCTCGGCTGCTCGCCAACCCGTACATTTGTCATCCGAATGATGTACGGTACGGGTGTATTGGGCTAGTAATCCTGCTAAGCGCAAATCCAAAAATAGTACGTCCGCACTAAAAGTGGCTAAAATATGACAGGGTAATTTCGATCTTTGAACTTTCGTACAGCGGCACATCACATGACATGCGTATAGCAAATATTTTAATATAATATCATCATTATACTCCGTGGGCTGCGAAGTCCGACTCTGCCACCTCCTCGTGGTGCAGCCTGGTAACATCACTCGAATGGTGATGGCCAAGAGC